>JAUZND010028559.1:6485-37530 GCA_034780555.1 Coelogynopora nodosa
AAAACTTAGGATAATAGAAAACTTAGGATAATAGAAAACTTAGGATAATAGAAAACTTAGGATAATAGAAAACTTAGGATAATAGAAAACTTAGCATAATAGAAAACTTAGGATAATAGAAAACTTAGGATAATAGAAAACTTTAGATAATAGAACATTAAGATAATAGAAAACTTTAGATAATAGAACATTAAGATAATAGAAAACTTTAGATTATAGAAAACTTAAGATAATAGATAATCTAATTCATTCTAGAAAATTAAATACGAATATATCCATATTTAAAATGGAAAATTCATTTATAATTTATTGTATATAAATATAATTAAAACCTCCACAAATTTAGTATGTTAAAACAGACAAACAAATATAGACATACCCGAATTATATTAAAAAACACGATAAATTTAACCATCTTGTTCAAACTAACAAAAATACCCTATATAATCAATAATATAAATAAACTCTTTTATGAATAATTGATTGTTAACAAATGTTTATAAAATATATGGTTGTGATTTTCAAGGTAATATCCTTTTAATCGCAACCTAATTTACACATGACAGGCATTTATGTAATGTTTCTTCATCTAATAATTCAGTATTAATTTTTGAACAATTAAATATTTTGTTTATATATATTAAACAATTACATATTTTGATTATTATATCTTTCGTAATAAAATATATCAAAACAGGATATAAATTATATTATATTATATGATAAACAAAATAAAATATACCATATATATACTAAAAATGTTATGTGATGGATAAATGTTTTTTTAATTGATAAAACAAATTTAAAAATACTCTCATTTGTAATAATTTAGACTCAAATTTTTTTAACTTTAATTATTAACATTCCATCCATATTAGATTGATGTCAATTTATACGAAATGACAATCTGTTACCCGAAATAAATACTAATTAAAATTATTAACATGAGTTATATTTAAATTGTCATCATTAAAATGTCACTTTATTGTTTATGCATATTCAAGAAATACTCGAAAAATAAATAATGTGAGTACTATCGATTTATAATTATTAAAACTAACAAAAAAATAATATTCAGCGGTTATAAAATTACAAAAACTAATATTATTCATTAAAACTATTTCGTTTTAACAATCTTTTTTTGCACACAATATATGTTCAGCTGATTATTTTAAACTTGTTTTTCAAACATTGTAAATTAAACTAACCTTACCAAACTGTGGCAAAATATCATAAATATTTATACCTCATTAAGGAAAGACAAGTTAATTTTGTGAAAGTTTCCGAGAAATCCCAAACCACACTAGAAACGATTTTTTTAACTTGATGTTCTCGTATTTACATAATTTAATTAACACAAAAATTCATTTTATGTATACGATTATATAGATTACGAAGGAATAAATATACTAATATAAATTATACTAACTGTGAGTGATGTATGAACAAAATAACATGTTGATATTGTTGCTTATAAATTTATACTTGTAATATATAGTTATTTATATTATACGTTTAACAAAGTTATAAATATTATCAATAAAATATTTCTTACACTTTTCTGTGGATATCAGCTGTATATTTATTGGTTTTGAATATCACGGTGAATTTTTAAGACACTTATCGATCCGATATATATGTGTAGGGGGGGGGGAGAATTTGGCACTAATTATCTTTTTTTTTGGTAAACATGTATTAAGGGTTATGTAAACACATCCAATTAGGAATATCATTAACCCGGTTCATTTTTTATACAGTCAGTTAAACAGCAAAAAGTTTGAAATTAGGTTTAGAATGGTCCACAAAGATGTTAAACAAATTACTAGAAATAACCTGTCAATTTGTTGTCCACGGACTATGGCCAGTGAAAGTAAAGCAGTATTTATATGAGTTGCCAATATATATGTACACTGCAAAAGAAATTGCTGTATTTTTACGGGCCATAGCTCGTTCAACAAATTTATAGGCTATATGGCCAGAAAAGTACACCGAATCTTTGACAGTGTAAGTCATCAAATTAAAGAGAACTATTTAAGTGAAACTAGAAATTAAATCAATTTAGAAATGTATAGCCCTTTCAAATATTTAAATTTTTTATTAATTTAATATTAATAATTACAATAGAAAAAGTTCAATATAATTGTAGGAAAATATGAAATAGTAAAATGTTAAATTTAAATATTTGTCAAATTTAAAAAATGGAAATACTTTGAAGTTGTTTTCATTGTGTGTATATCTAAATGCATTAAGCAAATTATAACTTTGGTTCACTAAAACATCAGACATTTATATAAATGTGTTGTTTCTTGTCATAATATATTCGATGACTTTTTCAATATAGTTTTTTATCTAAAAATTTTAACTATTCGATATATTGAAAGTAAATTTTTCTCTTAGAATATATAATATTATATGGTTATAGTTAACTATTCGTTTATGGAGGTGGGTGTTAACAGAGATAATTAATTAAGTTTTGTACTTTTATTATTATACCTTGTATACTCTTAAAACGAATAGGTTTGTGTGTCCAACTATTTAACAATGATGTTAAGGTTCGCCATCAGCTCAAAAGTAAAATAAGGTTAAAAAGACAATAGCTGAATAATTAAAATATATATAATATTTCTAAATTTTCGAATAACTCTTTATCAAGGAATACACCTATACAGTCTGGAAAACACAGTTTTACAATGAATAAATGAAAACAAATGGAAACAAAAAGAAAAAGAAAACAATGAGTTTTACACTCATTTACACTTAGACAGTCTTTTAAAATAAGTAAAATCATATCAAATTGGATATTATATGTGAAAAACTATAAGCATGGCAAATAAAGAATGCTTAGTGCATTTTTTTTGTCTCAGACAGCACAAAAAATATATTATATTTACGATGGTGGAATCGATAACCAATCATGCTTTTGTGATACAAGTAACAGATTCGGAATAGGAGTAGGCCAATATATTCAAAGCAAAATATTAGATATTGAGGCAACTTGAACTTTCAAAATTTTCAAAATGGCGGCTAAAAAAAATAGTATTATACACAATTTATTACGTCATAATGCAATTTTAGCTTGAAATATACCTAAAATCAGAAAATTGGAATCTATTGTCAAAACAAAAACAAAAACATACACATATTTTAATACATTAAAGGCATGTTATAATTTAAAAGTTTAAAAGTTTGTTATAATTATGTTCTACTATAAAATGTTAACTATATCATATAATCATAATACCCCATAACGACAATTTTAAAGATCACAATATTCTTCTCAAAATTATTCTGCTTTTAATTAATGATATAATGCATTTTTAACTCTTAATAAATCTGATAAAAAATTACGTCTATACAAGGTGATTTCTGACTTTAGCATTAAAATTCAATTGAAATCAATTAAATTAAAATAACATTTAATTAAATATCAATTTAGCATGGATGAGGCAAACATTATTCGAGTTAACTCATGTATGAAGTCATTTCAATTTAATAAATGAACTACTCATTTTTCAGAAAAGGTAACCCACGGCAAATGAAATACAACATCTTGCAACGTATGAAGTTACCATTCATTGTAAGCTACTCGATGCTTGATTGAATGTCGCAATACAAGGCACGAAACTAGAATTTCAAAAAACCACGAGGCAAAAAAAATGTTGGCGCCCACATTCTCAACAAAATTATTAATTAGACAATTTAAAGTACTAAACGCGTGAGTGTTTACAATTTAAATCATTAAATTTAAATTATGTTGACGCAGCATAAAAAAGCAACAAGCCAGTGGTCGTGGTTGCCTCAAATGTTGCTACGGGCGTGGCTACATGTGAAAAAATAGATCATTACATAAAAGCTCGCCGGCTGCAATATTCGTTTCTAACGATCACATAATAGAGTCTCAAGTCTGTCTCTAATTATAAAGAATTTCACTGATAATCATGTTGTAGTGCTATTGTTTTTATACGATAGGAATTATTAAGTTTCACATTCACAATATTGATCGTATACATGAATATTTCAAACACATACTTATCAATATTACAGTTTAACAACAGCAATGACAACAGTAATACCTATATATATATATATATAATACTGTTATAAAATAATCTTTTTAAATACTTATTGTACATTTACCTAGAAAATATTCAAAAATAAAGTTAATTTAGTTAAAACGAAATTAAAAAATTTAAATTTTGATTTATATAAAACATATTTAACTTAATAACATGTCATTTTATTGACTATACAGTATAGATAGAAATTCTAAAATAATGTTGTTGTCGATTAATAATTAATAATATAATATTTCCAACACGTACATCACATTGATTAATATCACATGAAATGTATTATAATGTAGTAATAGTGCTGTTTAAAATGTAAATTTCTTTTATCTGTACTAACATATACGATTAATGTAGCGGTATAATGTAGTATATTTAATCAATATCCATAATATTATATACAATATAAAGCTGTCAAGTTTATATTTCTATTAATTTGCATTATAATTACAACATGTAACAGAACAACTTCTATAGCAATTTTCAAGTGTCGGTAATATTCCGTTATTTCATGGTGAAGCCTATATAGTAGTCTATTTCTATAGCAATAAATGCCAGTTGATTCATATATGGTGCGGGGTTGATACAATTATCAGAAAATATAGTAAACTCCATTAATGCCAGATTATAAGAAATATCAGAGAAAAAAAAACTACCTAGACGTCTCGTGACATCATGGAATGTTGGAGTTCAGAGCGTACCCTATCTAAAGGCAAACGATCTTTTCACACTTGGCTTTTGTTGACAAAGTCCCTAATGTCCCTACAATTTCTTCGATCTATATAATTGCTCTTTTTTTCCTTGAACTTTTTTTACTTATACTTGAAATAACTGACTTTAACTGATAAGACGCCTCTAAAAGGGGAGTAAGCTATCTGACACCACTGGCACGAAATTTTGACTGACTATAATTTATTATAACTTTAATACTACTCTATTGTAATTAGTGTGTGTATATTGTATAATACAATATACATTAAAAGTTGAGGAATATAATCTACTAATTATAATAATTACAATAATTGTATGTATTATAAAGATATTTATATATAATACAAAACGTAGCAGTAGATTTCGTTTTTAAATATAAAGCCTGCATTAATCGATTTTTCTTTAAAAAATCAGTAGTATGTGTAGAATAAAATTATTTTCTTTACTTATTTTTCTTAAAATTGTGATCGAAAAATATTCCAAAATGCTACTTACAATAACAAATATAGAATAAATCATCACATCTAATACGATAGAATCCAATTAGTAATTAACACAGTAAGTTTGTATATAATGTATAATGTGGACTGACAATAATACTTAATTTTAACTACCTATATTACTACATTACAGTAATCAGTGGTCGTATAACAGAACAATATATTGATTGTAAGCAACTAGAAGCTGCTAACTTCTTATACTTTAAATGTTAACCAATTTTAAATTATATAGATTGTAGACAACATATGTCAACAATAACATAAGACCCAGTTTATTGTTTTAAAACAAAAGTTTAGTTTTAGGCAATTAATATATATGTTAGCCTTTTTTTAACGATTGATTATTATAATAGAATTAAAAAAACTATAAAGTACACAAAGTACTATAAAATAGTTAAACTACTAAATGTGATAATATAAAATTCTGTCTATTAATTTGTGTATTAATTTGTTAAACTTATTTCCCAAATGAAACCGTTATCGTATTGATATTCTTGACGGTAATTTTTCTAATAATATTGAAACAAAGTATAAATAACTCTGTCACAATTCCGAATATGGAACATAATAGGGCGAATGTGTCAAAATGCAACATATATATTATATTACTGACCAATATATGAAACTTGTGTCTAGTATGATAATCTTGAATCAATTCACTAAAGAAACACTATAGTGTACCGATTTGTTTTCGGGTTTCACTGTCAACTTATTGATATGCAAATTTAGATGCAAGCAAACAAATAAAGCGTGAATATTTGAGATTATATACTCAAACTAAATTAGAGAAAAAAGTCGAGCAATATTAACAATATATCGAAGAAAATTATTTAACTTTTTGTACAACAACTAATTTGTCTTTGTTGTAGTCTTTGTCGTCTGAGGTCTTATTGAACATTGCAATAGTTGTTAGTATTGAATAGGTTATTAGTAAACTACATTAAATTATAAAATTGAATTACAATTCAAAATATCGCTTTCCGAATTTTGTCAAATTAAGTGTAATTGAAATGATTTCCTGTCAGATTGAATAGTGAGTAGTGAGTAGTTGAGTAGTGAGAAACGAAACCAAATGCTGTATAACTACTAAATATATGAACACTAGTATTTTTTAAAACCTAAATTTGATTAATAAACCTCATCAATTCGTTGAAAGTGGTAGTATGGCAATAAAATATAAACAATATTTAAGTACGAGACAAAATATATTTAAGATATACGCTTAGAAAAAATAATCATTTAAGAAGTTCAATGTGATTTTCAAAAAATGAAAATTTTCCTATCAAAGTGATTTTCTTATCGATTGTGGGTTCATTTTAACTTTCAGCTGTCACACCAGCTTTTCAATAAATATATTGACAATTTTTTCTAGATCTACTTTGTATTAAATTTCACTTTCATTTTTTGTTTGATTTCTACAAATAATTGTTTAGGAATCAGAATTGTTATTTGTTTGTTAATTATAAAAGTGTATTTATTGTGCCGTAGTGTCTAAGTTTTAAAAAATAATAAAATTCATCCAATATAACAAATTATAATAGTCTGTTATATATCATCCGTTGATTTTAATGACATGTTTATAAGTATTTCAAAACATCTAATATATAACTAAGTGAAATATATTTTTTTAAATTTTAGTATTTGATAATAAAATAATTAAAATACTTTCATTATTAAGTTAAGTCCTATCTAGAATATGTACATACATAAAAGGTATTTGAAATATATTGCTCAAATTTGATATAAATAAACCCGTAAGTATTTAAAAGAATATATATATGAACATTTTATCCATACTTAATAAAAAGGTGTTTGCTTTAAATAAAAGGGTTATCACAGACGAAAAATAGTAATGATACATAATTAATTAGAATAATAATAAAAACCTTGTATACCTCATGTTTAGAAAATAATTTTAATCGATAGAAAACATTGAAAATCATGCATATTCATATAAATATATAATTTTACTCGATTCCCAAAAAACTACCCCTTGGGCATTTTCCTGTCAGTAATTCCTGTTAATAATACTGTGTTTAAATAATCTTACTTAGGCCACTATTTCTTTCTTTTAGATTCTGTATACAGGCAAATCGTTTTAAAAACAATTTATCAGAAGAATGGGCATTGTCTAATCAATTCACGAAGGTTACACTTAAAGAGTTTCAGGATTGAATGTAGTAATAAAGTATATTTTTTAAAATGGCTTCATTTAAAAATAGAATTAGCATTTGCAAATTAAACTTTCTGTAAAAGATTTTAGACAAAAATTATTTTGGAAATACATTTTTTTAAATTGAAAAATATTACGTTTTTCAGGCAAATTTTGATTAAGTTATAATGTCATATTCAACTTATACTTACTAATTATAAATAGTACTTACTTGTATACAATTAAGACAATATTTTCACTAATTTTTTGCTTCTTTCATGAACATTCTGTTGCTTCAATAACACTTTCAATGTGGACAACAAAAAGGTATTTATTTAAAAATGCAATATAAATGGAAAATGTTATTGAATCACAAAAATAAGAAACATAAATTGAAAAACGGGTACATTTAAAAAAAACTCGCCACGAGCCTATGTTCTATAAAACATAACTAGTGCTATAAAAAGAAATAGTCTTATTTTTTACAAACATCGTCGTCGTGCTCACTATCGATGATGGCAATATGTACACGTGACATGATTCTAATTAAATATTTAAGACTCTTTGAATTGATTAAAATTAAGCGATCAAAATGTTATTAAATTATAGAATTTATTTCTATTTTTCTATTACAATGCAAGCTGTTCAAAAACTTCATATATACTGTAAGTTGTACTTAATACAAAGATAATAAGAATCGAATGTAGGCAGTTGTTCACCATTAGGAAGTAGAACACATTAATGTACCAAATGATTATAACAAAGTAATCTTTACAGAACAAAATTAATAACGTAGTTGACTAATTACATCACGATAGTGTTATATGTCAAATGTTAATGTCATAACATTTATCTTAGGAATGTTAGATAATGATTATTGGAATATCACAAAATTTTAATCTTTTTGCTTTGTCAAATCTCTATGCTTACTATACTTCAAGGTACATTAAGTAATTAACTATTATATAAGTAATTTAAGTAATTTACTTCTGTTATTAAATAATGAATAAATAAGTTTACATTATAATTAAAAAAACTAATATGTACACATTTACTTATTTCATATTTTATTATTTCTTAAGTGCCACAAATAAAAATTTAGTGACAATATATCACAATATAAACATAGAACCTGAATTACTATGTGAAATTAAATATAAAAATATACGTCAACCAAAAATTATTCTCAATATATTCATCTTTTACTACTTAAATTAAGTTAACTTTAAATTGTCGCGAGGATTATGTTTTCTGAATTATTTGAATTGTGAAAAATTATGCCGCGTTTATTTTAACTTATTGAATTTATTCTTGCAGTTTATCGATTGATTTAGGCAAATTGTCAACAAAAATATTGTGGAATTTTTCTTTAATAATATTAACATGTTTTCGTCATTGGAGTGCTGACAGATTTAAGAACTTCTTCACAAAAAACGTGTTACTGAAAAACATGGGGTATTATATGCAGTAAGAAAAAAACAATTAAAAAAATGTATGATGCCAATGCAGATATTATCTATCATAGTAATAATATAGATATTTCATATTATAATAACTAGATAAGAAAACCAACTGATTTGCGTAAGAAAATATGGAAATAATAATTAGGGGTTATTAACGATCAATAGCGAAAGATCAATTTATTTTTCAACAAATAATTGTAAATCGATAGAATAATGTGTAGTTAGACCACATCTAACGCTAATTTGCAAATAACGTTATTATTGTTATCTTTAAACATTACAATATGGAAAATACAATATTTCTTAAGTTTATTTTAATTTAACAATTAAATAATTAACTAAACCTAATTTGGCAAAGGGTATGTTGGTTAATGGTTGTTTTGACTCATATAGCTCTTCTTAATATTAGATTTGTAAAATACTGTACTTAATAAAAATATTCATAAATTCTAAAAATAGCATATAAAAACAATTGTTGAACAATTTAAAAAAATATATTAAAATTAAACTGACTACTAACATACAATACATAAATATAATATAACTAATATTACTATTTTATTATACAAATTAACCCAAAATGAAAAATTTATTCTAACATTTTTGTTTGCATCATTATTTCTTGAGTTACAACCTATCGCTCCACATGTCTTTACCAATTTTTGAAGGTAAATCGTGAAACCGAAACCAATACTCAAACGCCGCAATTAGTGCCCGTTTTCTAATCTAGTTGTTTATTAAAAGAAATATAAAATCTATGAATAATATCAATCTTTAACTATGTTTTTATTACATTTGACATCGTTTGCCGTTAGTTAGAAGCTTCACACCAATATTATGAATATTAAGATATTATATACTATATTTAATTATATTGAGTCAGTTGTTGCTAGTGTTTAAGGTATTTAAAATTAGGTAATTAAATTACACATGCAGAAAAATATATATTTCAAAATTTAAATACAAGGGTCAAAAACGTTATAATTAGTGTAACACTTAGTAAAATATGGAAAAATATCAATCAAATATTTAAACAAAATAAGATTAAAAATTATCAAAAGTATATTTTTAGGTCTGAATGGTAAAATTAATTATGAATGAATAATACAATCGACATTAATAATACCATTATCTATATTATTACCAATAATTAATAATTATTAAATTTTAAAATTCTTTCAAGAGATTAAACATTCGTGGAAGATGATTTGTAAATTGTTGGTAACCACCCTAGAGTTTGGTTTCCTGTATAAACATTTTATTATTATTAATTCTTTTGGTGTTAATTGATTGGAAGTCACATTGTTAACTCTCATTTTTAGTACAATTTAATATTATATTACGTTTTTTTGGTGGCATACGAAGACGGATAGAGTGATTTTGCTTATTAAATTTGAATGATGAAATACAGACATATTTCATCTTAATAATATAATTGTATGAAAACAACAAAGCTATGTATTTATTACATATGTATAACTCACATCATTGAGTAAAAACGAGTGTTTATGAGATATAGATTTAATGAAAGTGTTAGTGCATCCAACCCTAAACTGAAGTGATAAGAATAGAATTTTAATTAGTTTCGGTTAAAAAAATGAAAATAATTGTCCTCTTCAAAGAGATCTCTATTTTGATTTGAACTCAACTCAAAGACAATGAGTAGCCTATCACGTAAATAATAGTCGACTTTTGTACCGAAATAAAACCTCGTCATTTATTATGTCAAGGTTGAATTTAGGCAGTTAAAATTGTAGTGATTACTAGGCATTACTTTTAATAGGTTAACTGGATCAAAGAAAATAACCGTTGCCTATAGGGAGGGATTGCAGACTTGCTCCATACATCAATACAACAAAAATGGATTTAACAAATAACACAGTGTAGCTTACTCGATTAAAGATGTTCTGGATTAAGTCATGAGAGACTCTAATAATCAAGTGAGAGTTATATTACGTATGCCAATGTTAGTTCAGCGCAATGTTATGTGTACTTTAACGCCGCTGACCGTATTTTGTACATTAGATCAATTTATGAATATAGACAACTATTGCATATGTTGTGTACCGCCTTAGCTGTGTAAATGCAAAGAACCATATATATGTAACTAATCATATATAGTCAGGGCTCACCACAAGTATCTGAACCAAAAAAGTAAATGATTAAAACTGGATTGTGGAATTTACAATTAACACAGAGTAGTAATATAACTAATTATTAATTTTGATTATTATTTAATAATTATTATATAATTATTGTCTGCTAAAAACAAACTGTGGAATTTACAAAGTAAAGGAATAAATACGGTGTAGTAATATCATTATCGACGACTATGGCAAGACTTAAATATGGATAAACAAGTTCTTTCTTGTTATTAAGGAGTACGTATTTAGCAGAATGTTACAAACACGTTACAGATGTATGAAATACCTCCTCCTACTAAATATATTACGTATGAGTCTGTTTGCCGAGTTTTATTCAATCGAAAATAGAATTGAGGCACCTAGGACAGGGCCTCGCCGCTTTAAAGATTGTGTTAATGTTAATGGAGGCCATTTTGACTTATAACGTGAGATGTTTGGTTGTTATTTTCGTTGTACATTGTAGAGACTATGTTAATTTTTTAATGCTTACATTACAATTTATCAAGAAATGAGTCATGACGATTTCCTGCAATTGTTTAAAAAAAGGTAGATCCTTCCGCTTTACATTAGTGAACCTTACACAGTAATTGTTATATAGTATAATATTATACATTATTATAGCGATGTTCACTGCTAATTTAATGTGTATCAACTGAAATAGGTATACGAAATAATAGTTTAAAATTTTAATTTAATTATAATTTCATTGCAATATATTGACGATTGCCTACAATGGCCATTTTTAATCTATTTGTATTAGTCACGCAGACTTTCAGATGTCCATCAAAAATATATACACCTTATAGTTGTGCTCATGAGTGCATCAAATTGTTATTTTAATCGGCATTTTCACGTACTCGATGGCATTTAGTCGCACACACGCAACCACTAGTAAGCTATATATATATATATATAAATAACACACTTTTAGGCCAAAATGTTAAAATATATTGAACCATATCATGATGATATTCAGATGTATACTATTTAATAAATATACAAATAATTATATAGTTGAAAACGCCTGATATGTATACACTTATGAATCACTAAATGCAGAAAAAACTATTTCTGATCGTAAAAACTGGGGAGGGGGTGGGGTATGACAGTGAAGGTAAGAGCGCCAAAGAGGGAAGCGAATAGAGGCATACATTTCTTTATACCTGAAAAGTTACCTGTTTGCAATCAATCAGTTTAAATGTAAAATGTGAATTGTATGCTCATCATGTGTAGCAAAAGTTTATTGAAATTTCCTCATTATTGATTTTATGAAACCTGTAACGTTAATAATATTTATTTACATATGATGAACAATGTCACAAACTATAATTTATTTCTTTTAATCTACAAAATAACTTTTGAATTTCACCTTTGGTATCAAAACGGTACAATTGTGTAAAGTACAAAAGTAATTGTTTACTTTTTTAATATATTTATATAATCTGAGAAAAAAAAGATATTCTTAAATCATGAATATAAATAAATGCTGTTTATAAAACATTAAATGTGTCACCATTTTGAATAACAATTCACTTATAACGAAAACAACTATCAAAAATATATTTTATACTGTTTAATATTTAAAATCAATAAGTAGCCTACATAAATCATTTTATTAAAATTGTAATTTCTAATATTGAAAGCATCATTTATTGCAGTAATTTCCGCCAAGTTCATTAAAGGTGACAGTGTACAAGACACATGATTCTAATTAATACGTTAGGAAGTTGAGCGAAATGATTAAGTTATTTACTATTAATTGATATTTTGTGATTAAAAAGATCACCCATATATTTATATTATTGTCAAATATTCTTCTTAAAAAAGTAATGTTGCATGAAAAAGTCCAATAATACTAACGAATACTGTGTAGTTCAATTGATTAGATTTTATAACTTTAATCAACTAGGATATTTAATTATTGCTGTTTTCATTCTGAGTAAATGACATGCGAAATTCTTATTTTAACTTAATATTATTATATTGGGAGCGATCAAGCGTCCGGGACAGCTTTCAACAATATCGGGACAAAAAATTAATTTCTAAGATGATTTTATATTAAAAACAAATTTTAAGGCAATTCGAAAGGGGTTCAGCTGGCCATAAAAGTGGGCTACTTCTACTTTTGTCGCGTGCGTGCTCAAAGTAATATTATACCAAAAAAAGGTCAATTCTCAGCTAGCTTACCAACAAGCAGAGAATTATAGCTGCATTTGTTTATGTTGTGGGCATGGTGGCCAGTTAAGTTCCCATGAAGCATGTCTTTACATATAAAAATTATTTTTAAAAGTATAAGGTTGTCAGGCCAACGCTTCTACTATTATTTCTGGATATACAAGAAGTAGATACTGTATTTATAGTATCAATAAATACAACTGTAATGTATTTAAAGTTTGTGATAATAAAATGCCTGGCAATAACATATCTGCTTTTAAGCATTATTTCAATACTATATAATATATGAACAGTTATTTTTACATCATAATTATAGTCAATTACACAATTATAAAACTGTCATTAAATAACTTCTGTAGACTAAGTAAGCTCTCTTACAATCTGTTTGGTTAAGTCTAGACACTTCAGCTATTCTAACTTGTATCTAAAATATGGATTTTTATCAACTTCTGCTAAATTAAAATCTATGTAGCAGATTGTTTAGAATCATTTATTTTAATGTGTGGTTAAATTAATATCCAATAGAAACATTAATAAAATAAAAGTGGAAGATCACAGGGCCAGATTTAGAACTGGTTAAGCTGGATGTAGAACTGGTCAACCGGATTTAGAACTAGTCAAGCTGGATTTAGAACTGGTCAAGTTGTATTTAGAACTAGTCAAACTAGATTTAGAACTGGTCAAGCTGGATTTAGAACTAGTCAAGCTGGATTTAGAACTGATCAAGCTGGATTTAGAACTGGTCAAGCTGGATTTAGAACTAGTCAAGCTGGATGTAGAACTGGTCAAGCTGGATTTAGAACTGATAAAGCTGGATTTAGAACTGATCAAGCTGGATTTAGAACTGGTCAATCTGGATTTAGAACTGGTCAAGCTAGATTTATAACTGGTCAAGTTGGATTTAGAACTGGTCAAGCTGGATTTAGAACTGGTCAAGCTGGATTTAGAACTGGATAAGCTGGATTTAGAACTGATAAAGCTGGATTTAGAACTGATCAAGCTGGATTTAGAACTAGTCAAGCGGGATTTAGAACTGATAAAGCTGGATTTAAAACTGATCAAGCTGGATTTAGAACTGGTCAAGCTGGATTTAGAACTGGTCAAGCTGTTCAGGCTGTTTTTCAGGGATCTTCACCTATTTCAAACAAAACAACAGACTATAGACTATGAAAAGAAGTCTGCCCAGAGATCTTCCCAGG
This sequence comes from Coelogynopora nodosa, assembly GCA_034780555.1. Lineage (NCBI taxonomy): Eukaryota > Metazoa > Platyhelminthes > Proseriata > Coelogynoporidae > Coelogynopora > Coelogynopora nodosa. Next base: position 20,897 of record JAUZND010028559.1, read on the forward strand.
GCCCCTCTACATGTCTAAATCCAGCCCTGGAAGATCTTGAAATTAAAAACTTGATCTCCGCATATTGACTTCGCATACGTGACCCATAAATTTAAGCTTTTCAAGAGAAGGGGGAAGTGACTGCAGAGGTGAGAGTGCCCCACAGTTTGCCGGGTAAAAGAGTACTTACTTTATTTATACTTGCAAGTTTTATTTATTTATTCTATAGCTATCTTCTTATATTCTATCATGAAGGAAGTGCTAATGTTGTTACCATGATAATTCACTATACAAACTTGAATATTTTACTATAACATGAAAATTATACTTCGCTATTCATTATTAATAATATGTGAAAATGCAGAGCATCATGTTTTCGTACCCATTACAATTACAAAAACTCTTTTAATTTGCTTTATTAATTTAGAAGATACTAGTCTAATTAGACGGGATCAATAAGATGAACTAACTTGAATCAATTTCAGTATTTATTAATTAATTTTTTTATCAGATAAAATTTATTTATTATAAAAGTATAGTAAATATATATTTTTTAATTTATTGATTTAGTCCAGGATTTAGTATACGATATGGGTGAGGTAAAATAAAGTGGTAGAACAATATCACATATGCATTTATAAATAAGTTTTAACTATGATTATGTAATAATATAAAGAAACGCACTACAATAGCCAAAAATTAAAGATAATTTCTTATAAATAAACACTGGTTATTAAAATTTCTGAAAAGCATAAAAGATTTTTAATGTTAGTAATTTTAATTACCTTGACAAGATAAAATTAACATTTTCTTAATTACGAGGTGGTATATATATCATTTTAATAAAATTGATTTTTGTGATAAGTTTATTTTGTATTATTACCACCATCAATCGTACGACTAAAGAAACATTTTAATATTTAAATGTTAAAAACTTGTAAAAACAAGGACAAATAACCCTATACACGAACATTTAGATACAATAATTTCAAATCTTTAAAAATATCTAATATTTTTAGAGAAAAAAAATTATATTTATATAATTAACGACTTTCATTAGATAAATACAATTTTATATTTTGTAAGCTAAACATTGCCTAAAGTATGCTACATGACTGAATGGTGTCTGTTAGCTTTCTTTTTTTCAATATTCTGGATAATATTGTCCAACTGAGTATCATTTACAGGATCTATAATACGAAACCTTGATTAACAGTATATATCTAATGAATAGATTTTTAAATATTTCATCTGAAAAGTTAGTCTCTTTAATATTGATTCTATGGCTTTTGTATGTGAGGGTAAAAGGTATACTATTTGCTAAATTTAGATTTCAAGATCGGTTCCTTGTTTTTCTTTTCTATTTCATTTATTCCCAAAAAATTTATGGAATTGACAGAATATAGCCTTTTACGAAATCAATGTTTACAACTAGTAATAGTTTTATATATTCATTTCTAAATAGTACATTTTAACAGTTTAACCATTTTAAAATATTATTCTTTATTGCAAAAAATTTTCAAATTGTGAAATTTTTCCTTAATTTTTACCAGAATAAACTCGAAAATGTTAACAACTAAACTGAGGCAACTTATTTATTAAGATGACTTTATCGAAATTATTATCATGCAACTAACATTGCGTAGTTTAAATAAAGCATTTTAATCCTAGAAGGCTATAACTTTATATTGTAATAATATAAAAATATATAAATTTGTTTTAATGTAACACGGATATATATATATATATATATATATATATATTGATAAAATGAATGATGGAAAGCACTTTGTTATAATGCTATATTGCTTGTTAATTATTAGAATCGGTGACAAATTATTAAAATAAATATCACAAAATACAGACGAAAACATCAAAACATACTATAATATCTTCCCTAGTCAAAACTCATTAAATTACCTCTTGCAAAACAAATTTTCTTGTCAATAAAATTTGTTTACTTTCTAAACTATGCTATACGTCCAATAAACGCATAAAACTTGTTATACATAGTGGGTGGCTAGTCAAGATATTTATAACTATTACGATTTTTTTATAGAGTAATAAAAATTAAAAGGTTTTATGTATAGTAAATATAATCAACATGAATTTGACGGCCTATTAATCCTAGAGGCTATACATTATATATATTCTTAATTATCGTTTTCTTTTATCTGATTTGCAGGGAGTATGTTAGCATATAGTTGTGTACAATACAGTAAATAACTAATTTAGATATTTAGAAAAATAATTAATTTTTACAATTAATTTTAAATCGGCTCATTAGTTCTGTATTAGCACGATATCGAGATCGGCTCATTAGTTCTGTATTAGCACGATATCGAGATCGGCTCATTAGTTCTGTATTAGCACGATATCGAGATCTTTCTTTATGTTTAATATTTATAATTATTATTTAACTTTTCAAAACTCTTAAAAATACTAATTATTATCAATCATAAATAACTATTTTATCAATATTTCATAAATTTGAAAATGATTAGGAATTATTAAATATAGAATTATGAAACCGCCTTTTCGACGTAATTACTGAAATATCTGTGTTAGATTATTGATCACCATTTGATTAACACGTAAACTATGTTGTCATAAGGAGTTCAATGGAGGTCACCATGTAAAAAATATTTTAAATAGAAGTATTTTATGATTGACACAATGTTACCCTCCCTAAAAAGATTTGGGATATTCAAATGCCGCCAACCCCATCATATTATCAATCACCGTTAAGAGTACAACATGGCAAGGTAGAAGGTAAGGTGAGGGGGTTACATAATATAATGCACATATCTAATCTGTTTTAGTTAAAAAAAAGTCCATTTTAGGAATAAATCTGTAATTTTACTGCATTAGTCAAACAAAATCAATCAACATTTTATCACTTTAATGAATGTCGTTTGGTTTAACGTTAATGAAGACGTTTTTGTTTTAACAAAAATATTATCGAATTTTAATAATATTTTAAATAAAATTTTGCGATAACTGAGAAACACTTTTATTAATATTATTATTTGCATTTCACATCTAATCCACACGTTGTTTTTAGAATTGTATAAAAAAAATCAAATAAATGTTATTTTTGGGTTTTTTCTTCAAAAAACGCGTCATTTTCAATATAGTTATATTTATAACATAATATTGGTCAAAGCAAATAATGGATAATTATTATTGTTCAAACAAAACATTGAATATTGTTTATGGAAATTTTAAATAAAAAATAATTAATAAATATTTACAATAAATTACTTTTTTTAAATTATTATTATTATATAATAGATAATAATATTTAAACATAATAAAAATTTTAATTATATTAAAATTTCATTTGATTATTTTATTGTAATAATTGATGACGTCATAAGATTGAAACCATTTACATAAATTAAACAAAAATAACACTAATTGCTTTCTGAAACACTATTAAGTGTAATTTGGTGGTTTTATTTTCAATGGGATTTGGCATAGTCACTAAAATATGCCAAAAAATGCAAAACATATATTTTGTATTTGAAGGCAAGATTATAATGTCTACTGAAACTAAAAATATTTATAATTAATATTTAAATCGCGTTTTTAACTATCAGATCATTCGAATTTCAGCTTTTTACACCATAGATATTATTAACGAAAATATGTACTGTTAATAAACATTTGACCTTGACGTGATATCGTGCTGCTTGTCTAGAACAAACATATATATGTAAAATCATGGTAATCATAAAAACATTACAATTAAATACAATTTTATTAATCTATAGTTAATATAGGTAATTGTAAACATATATTTGAAAGTCATTCATTTTCTAAATACTTAATTTATTTTAAAAATAGATTTTTAACATATAATTATTGAACATCAATAATTTTAATGTTTAATTTATTTCTTCATAACAAACCAAAGTACTGCACTATCATAAAGGATTTGATAGGAAGACTATTCACATATGGATGAATGCTTAATATAGCATAAAATCTCATGAAATGTTAATAATGCTATAACAGATTTAATAGGGACTTGATGTTCTACACTACCAAAAAATGGAATCTTTTATATAAATTATTTTAGAATAAAAATACATGCTTTCTTCCTTAAAAGTCAATCTATATACAGTACAATATATATCTAATATCTCAGAAATAGAGCTAGTTGATCAACTTTTTTCAAACATTTGACAAAATCAAAATTACGCCTTCTTCAATATAAGTATCCCAAATTCATAACTTTCTGTATTAGATTTCTACACTATCAATTTAGATTATTAAATTACTAATTTTTTTAAATAGTAGCATTTCTGAAAAAGTTTTAATATTAAAAGTTAAATACATGTCCTTTTAAAAATGTGATCATTTACATTCCAGTTAATTATATATGTTTATTAATTAACATAATTATATAATATAATTAAATATTTATATAATACTATTAAATAATTAGTAGTTAATTGTTAATTGTTCATTGTTAATTGTTGTTCTTAATTAATATGTTAATACACAAGGAATTATTTATGTATTGAAAAAGATTGAAAATCGAAAGCTTTATTTTAATTTTATAATATTTTGTTCCAGAAAGGTTTTACCTAATTGTTATGTCATATATTTTTTATATAAAAAGTAAATTATAACAAAAGCCAGAATGTTTTGAATTTTTTTCCTTTTCCACTTATGGTATAATTAACTATTGGTCATTACAATTTATGCTATTTTAATGGTATGCGGAGTATAATTATTTATGGATTTTTGATCAAAATATATATATCTTATTTATTAAAAAATGTACGCACTGTTACAATTTACTAAATTTATTATGTGCAACATTTCAGATAAATGTAATTAATTTATCAGAGGTAAATCTATATTTATATACGGTATTTTACTAATTTTTAAAAGAATTACATTTATTACTAGATTTTAAATGGAATTATTTTAAATAGTAAAATTAAAATGTTAAAAGATTCATTTGATTCTATATATCTTAGACCTGAAAAATATGTTTATGTTTAATTTGCACCATTTTTCTCTGTCTATCTATGACCTGACGCGCGTTATTAGAATTAATTTCTTTTTAAATCGTCAACAGAGTTCATATTAGTCAGGAAGTCCTTTAAATCTGCTATATATAGAGATACATATTTTTTTAATTAAATGATTTATATATAGAATATTACTTTAATAGATTAATTGAAGCCATACATTTATAACATGTAAAGATATATCGAAAACGTATACTATAAATATGGTAAATATAATACAAGTTAATATTAAATCACCAAATGTTCCTTCATCGTTTCTAGATTCTTAAAATGAAACACTTGTGTCGTGTGTTATACCACCATCGTATCTTTTTCATAAATAGTGTCACCAATCAAGTGAAATAAATTATACTTGAAATCTACATGTACTGTACATATCTATATGAATGTTTTTCTAAATGACATTTCCGGTTGTTTCCATTACACATCGCAAAATATGGGACATACATTTTAACCTTTCTCGTGTGGGGATATTTCTTTTATAGAGAATTTCAACAGATAGTTCACTATTGATGATTGTTGTATAGTTATTTATATACCCGTAGTACCTTTTTTGGTATATTCTCTCTCACTAGCCGCCAATGACTTCTGAGACTAAAGGAAGTTTAGGGACGGACCACAGGCAATCCTCAAGGGAGACAACAACAAACAAAAAATAATTTTAACATTTCAGTAATAATGTTGAATTAATGTATAATAATAATAATTAAGGAATATTGGCAATTCGAAATTAAAATTATTCCTGTGGGACAATAATTATATGCGCTGGAGGAAATAAAAAACTTTGTCTATGTAGACAGTTCTTAAAATAATATTATCATTTAAATCTAATAAAGTGTAAATTACCCATCGCTGTAAAAGAAGCATATTTGTTATGATACAATAATATTAAATGGATATACAGTATGTTATTAAACTTGTTTACTAACTTTCTAACACTGTTAATTTCAATAACGATAAATTATTCATTTTACACGATATCATATATTTAAAATTTTAAATCTCAGTTAAACATGTTAAACATGTACATTATACATATAAAATAAACTGTTGTTTGTAAAATTATTTATTTATTGATTACTAAAATTAATATTGATTATTAAAACTTATGTGTAAAAGAACAAAAATCGAACTCATCTGCTTTTTCTCAAAATAATTATAAATATCATTAAATTCACAATCAATAATGTTCTGATTGTTGAATTTATATTAAAATAATAACTTAGATATTATAGCTACAAAGTAAGTTTCAGACTTATTTCTAGTAATATTCTAAAGTTATACAATCAACTAATAAAAACACTGTAACATAATTATAGATAACTTTACTTTAATATTATTATAAGTACCATAATTATAATTCATATTCTAATATAAGTCAAATGAGCATTATATTATGTTAAGTAACAAGAAATGTATCTAAAAGTACTAATAAAAGTACTATCACAAATATTTTAGCTGGAAAATGAAACAGAAAATGAAATTGGTTCCGTTGTTACTAAATAAAGTTACATGTTTGAGATTTACAAATAATTATTTGGTCGTATAATATATTTTGCTTAGGTATTGATAGAAATATTTTCTATATAAAATAAATATTTTTTGATATTGACAATTTAATAAATGATTCATTTTCATTATTTTTATTCATGCTGGTGGGATTTCAATATATTAAAAAGCCTGTATTTAAAGTTTTCGTTTATCATTATTTCAATTGCTTCAGTTTAGTTGGTCTCTATCGCAATACTTTAAATTTCTTTAATCTAGAATATTATTAAACTTACAATTTTATCTCATTGAAATACTCCCTTTACAAATGTATGATTTTATTGTTATTAACTTTTATACATTTTAGGATACATATTGTCTAAATAATATTGGAATTTATAATTTGCCTTAATGATAATAATGTTTTAAATGAGTAAAGTTTGCAAAATAGAGCTTGGTTTGGCTGAACATATATTTGTATGTATTACTATGGACTATGTTAGTGCACAAGTATAAACATTATTATATCTGTTTAATTTTCTGTGTTTGTATTGTATTTTACCCTTTTTTTTAATTTTAAAAAGTGTCAGAAAGTTTTTTAAATTGTATTATTAATTTCTTAATGCAACGTTGGAAACTAATGTGTCGAAAAGATTCAATATTAAGCTTTTATTAAGAAATACAGTTAATGTCGTTTATGTACCCAAAGAAACACCGAACAAGTATAATACATACAAACACAATAACTATGCTAGTATTTAATTAAATTTAAATGAATGTGTATTCTATATAATTTTTATATTATTGAAATGTATTATTTTAAAAACAAGTATAAAAAATGTATATGTATTTTATAACACGTGTTGAAATAAAAAATTATTTACGTAATGCTATTTTATTTATTCAATTAATGACATATTGTAAATTTTTGGATTATTTTATTTATATTTTTTTGTTTATTTTAAGTAATATATTTATTTTAAGTTATTTGTATATTTTAGATTATTTTTCTATTTTTTACATTTATTTATTCATGTATATTTTTTAATTATAATTTTAGTGGTTTCATTCAATTAATTAATACTTTTAAAATAATGTTTTATAGGAATCAACATTTCATAATTGATTCATAAAAGTTGCTGCCATGGTGTCTAAATCACGTTTCTCTGGAAGAATTGTATATTATGTTGTATTTGTGTCACTATTTTAACCTTCTATACATACCACACAATCCGTTATTATGATTAAAGGTATGTTGGATGTCAAAGGTTTACCATTAGCAATTACATATTCTAACTTGTACACATGTTCATATGAAGGTCAAAAATCAAGAGTGACATTTTTAAATGTCACAGAAAGTTGGCATAATATAAGTGGGTAAATGGAGAGCACTTTATTTTAAAATATTACCGAGTGTGGAGATTGTACACCTGGTAATAGGGGACTCCCCCTTGCCGCCCCACTAAGCTACCTCAGTCAAAGTAAAAATAGGCAAATTTCAAGTCTTGCAATGGATTTTGAAATTGGTGAAATATTAAATAGTAGATGCCACAGAAATCGATCAGTTCATTCATTTAAAATTCATTTGCCTAACTATTACAACATTTTAAAAAGTAAAATACATATAAATATCGATAAAAGAATATTAATTGAATGAAAACTTACTAAATTTTACACAGTATTTTTCTCACAAAGAAGAAAAATCACAAAAAAAATAATTTTCTCAGGAAATAAAGGCTCCTCGCGCGAGGCGCGCGAGGATAGCTGGATCCGCCCCTGATTTCTATTCCCTTTTAAGTAATCTACGATTATGCGATTATCACATACGTTTTAATTTGTCATGTTTATTTGTTCTGTGTTGGCGGACAAAGGGGTTTTGCGCGGAAATCTCTAAGAAAAGCATATAAAAACGAGCTATAACTTGTAAATCTCTAAGAAATGCATATACAAACGGGGTATACCTTGTAAATCTCTAAGAAATGCATATTAAAACGAGCTATACCTTGTAAATCTCTAAGAAATGCATATTAAAACGGGGTATACCTTTTAAATCTCTAGGAAATAAAAGTAAAACAAAGTTTATCTGAAATAAAATAAAAATACATATGTGAACCCTTTGGTCCAAGGGATGAACGAAGAGGTTCATATACTTAGTAAAAGTTTTTATAACTTAACTATAATCTATCTTAAAGTACACGTATGTTTTCTGAGGAACAGTAGAAGCCTTTATAATCAATCAATCATTTCCACTTCATTCCATAAAACTCCCTGTTCTACGTTTTATATTGTGACTCATTTCAATGATCGACATAGCTAACTGTACCGGTAAATTATGGATTAAATATTGTGCAATCTGTGTGTGCACTACTTAAATAGTCGAACGAAAGCACTTATTATGAGGTCGTATTTGTTGCCTTTTATAGTTAATGTTTCAAAGTATGTAATGTAGGATTAGTATTACAATCCAGGCTGTAGTACTTTGAAAACATATTGCTCTTGAACTTGGGAAATATTTTATTAAATTATTAGTATTTTATTATATATATATTAATTCTGTTATCTACATCTTAGTTGTTTTCAGTAGAGTATTGCAATTTAAAACAACCAAATTACTATAGTTTCACCGGGGCTTATGTACAATTTTTATTATTATAAACATTTACGACATTTAATGTTATAATGACAACAACTCTGTTTTATATAGTTCAAATAAAGTTTTTAAAAATTCGGCTTTAAAAATGAAAATTTTAAAAATCACATTTAGAAAATGTAAAAATTAGTATGTAATTATTTTAAAAATAGAGATAGATAATTAAATATTTAAATTACGGACTGTATGCCAAAGGCGATACATTGAATAAACATATCACAGAAAATATTAAAGATATATTTTTATGCTTTAATTTGGACTATGACACACATTTAATTAATCATTGTTCATAATATTTATTAATTATTATTATAGCATTATTAATATTAGCATTATATTATTAATGAAATTAATGCATATTATTGTGTATGTATTTCATGTAAAAACATAAAAAGCTGCACAAATGAATAAGAAGCATTACATATTTTCACTGTTGTGTATTAAAAATTTTACAAAAGTATTTCATATTTAATTTTGATTTATAATGTGTTCCCTAACAATGTTACGAAAACGGTAAATATTTATTTTAAAAAAATAATTATAAATTTTAATTTTAATTAATATTTTTAATTATTTTTATTAATAATTAAATTTTTTTTAATATTATTTACAATTAGTTATATTAAATAAATTATCAATTTACAGTCACAAATAATTACCTTGGAAATCTTTCCTTGCCGCACTAACGTTGGTGACTATGTTGCCGACGTGTCCCAGTACAGTGGCGAACAACAGGAGGCCAAACATCACCTCAAAGATGACGAACACATAGGCGCCTACTGACACCGGTTTGGGCAGATCCCCCATCAAAGTCAGCGTCAACATGCTCCAGTAGAGAGCGTAGAGATACCGCTCACCGGTCGTGTTGAACTGAGGGATGCGCCAGGTGTCGGGAACAGTGGTCGTGTCCGACGGGGACGACAGTGAATGCGCATGAAGGTCCGCGGACTGCACCGCATCCGAGACCAGCTTAAATATGCAGGCGTTCCAGTGGACAATGGCCAACAGGTAATGAAGTAGTTTCAGGGAGCGCATTGTGTTGGGATAGTTGGTGTGGCGTTCCGTGCGATCCGAGAACTGCCAGAATTTGTATATTTTTACCAACCGAAAGAGACGGACCATGGACTTGAATCCAATCGATAAGTAGAGAAAGTCAAGTGGAAGCATACACAGACAATCGATGTAAAATTTAGTGGAGTTCATGTAATAAATTCTCATTCTTCGACCATCTGTTTGAAGGACACCCTCTTCTAAGTATCCGGTACGAAAGGACAGGGCAATGTCAAGAATATAGATCAAATCGAAGGAGTAATCGAGTGAAAACCACAGAATCAAGTTATCTCTAGTGACTTCATCAAACGCATACCGATAGATTATCACCCAAAAATTGTAGAGGAAAGCGGAACTGATAACAGCTGTCCACCAGTACATAAACCGACCCGCGGGGTCAAAAATAAAACTCCATCTGCAACACCGTCGTCTTCGGGCCAGCCCAGTCGGTGACGATATTCCCCTTGATGACTTCTGACCAAATTTAGCCTCAATGTCTTTTCGTCGTAACTTTCGCGCAGACTTGGTGGACAACAGGGCCGCCGAACTCTCTTTGCGTGCTATCGTTGGCACCGCTTTCAAAATACTATCATCTTTTGAAATACGCGTTTGTCTCTGTTTTTGAACTCCCGCTGTGATGGTGGTACAGTTGGACGTGGTTCCGGCTCCAACCATTCTTGGGCCATTTTCCATTGCTGTTGGAACGGTGTTTGTCCTGCCGCCATTCTCTTGGAAGTAGGAACTGTTTGGTGTTTTTGGTTGCGCCAAACTGGATGCTATGGTTGTCGTAGATGAAGGTTTCTGTTTCTCCTGACTGGAGGAGGACGTTATGCACAATTCCGAACGTGACCGTTTATACATGACTTACTAGATTTTCCATGTATGTAAGACATTCCTGGCAATTAGTAAACTGACACAATTATTCTAGTACAACAACATATACAAAAAAATTCTTTCCATTCAACAACTTAAAGAAATTAACAACATTTCTGTCTTCCTCGCTCCCAGGTTTAATTGGACGCCAAGATATTCATATTAAATTTTCGATTGGATAACGCAGGAATTATATTTTAAAATATCGACTAACACATTAATGGAAAAATCTCTGATCAATTGAGAAGATTTTGGCAAAGAATAAGCACGTCTGGTTTATTGATTAATGTATATATTTGCTTAATTAGATCATTTTATTATAACAATAAAAGACCACATTTCTCATGTCACAACATAATAAAATATGCTTTGTGCGGGTATGCGTGTGTGATTTTCGTTAGTGGTTTGTATACAAAATGTGCGTAAGCACTTGCTGTATAATTTTCACAATATTTTCTGTTGCAATCTCTCTCTATATTATATATAAATACTATATATACAATGTATATATATAAATATATAGAGAGATAGAATATTCCTTATCATATTCTATCTCACTAAAACTATTTAGATATTCCTTTCACTTTCACTTTCACTTTCACTTTCACTCTCATACCCCGATCATTAATTCCGTTAGTTAATTAGAACAGGTCAACAACAAAAAAAACTTTTCTCTTTATCCGAAATGAGAACAGCCGTTTGTAAATCAATTTTCGATATAAAATTTGAAAACGAAATTATTATTCATTTAACAGGTCAGATTTTTAGTAAAATTGGTATAGGTCTATGTATATACATTATGTATATAGATACACATTTAGTAAAATAGTATATTTTTCACATAATGTCAAATATTTGAAAGATATAACACGGTAAACAGGTATTGGTATAAACTATTATATTTTATGTATATACCAATGTATACTTATGTATAGGATAGGTATACAAATTAAGTATAGTCCGTATTAGTCTGTATTAAAAATAATTAATACAACTTTCAATCCTAAATAACCCTTAGTATAGTGGGTCTTTTTATTTCGGTTATGTGCATCATCTTAAGCATTCAACAAAAGTCAACCAACATTGCACGATCTCCAATTGTCTTTTACAGTTTTTCCATTCTTGAAATGTCTTGGTGAAACCTCTTTCCATGTTTTTCTGACATAGCACTTACGTTTTCAGAAAAGTAATGGTTTTGCAAAAAATGGATTTTCAATTGAATACGCACCCCATGGTCTTGCTTATGACTTTATGAAGTATAGTTAACAAAATAGTTTGCCCACACTATTTTGAATGTTGTGCAAGTCCCCAAAGCCTTGCCATCCAAAAGCTCCACGACATTGTTGATTGCCTGCCTAGGTTTCATATTTGTGAGCCGATGAAGACACTTTCCTTTGATTTGGCAAATCAGTATAAAATCAGCAGGGGTTTGTATGAATCTTTATTTCCTAAAAACACAACGCGAGGTTGTAACTATATGACTATAAATAATATAATATAATAAATAACTATATCAATATATTATATATAATAGGAACTTGAATGGTTTTAACTAACACCTATAGTACTAATATTGTACTAATGTGTATTCTAATAAGAAAATATATAACTAATTAATAATGTAACTGTCATCAGGATTATAATCCAGTCACTCTAGAAATTGAAGTATCTTTACATAATTTGATATTTATACTTTTTAAATATGTATATAAATAGACTTACCATTATAGTTATCAACTTCTAGGGGGGGGCAACGATTTTCCATGGACATAATGAAATAATAAATGCGTCAAATATTTATACTTTGATATAATTCGACAACTTATTTTTTCTTTTGATTGGATGTAACTAATGCGTTGTAATATAGATATAAAAATTGTATAGCAAATAAATAAATAAAATTAACATTTATTTTAAATTTTTGAGTGTTTAATTTAATTTTTTTAATATAGTTTTTCTTGTAATTCATGTGGAATTGAAAAGTGGAATCAGGTGTTTTTACATATAATATATAAAGGGTATTAATTGCCTTTTTATAACAGTATAATATAGAATGCGGAATGCGGCTACAATTATCCACCGTTAGAGATATTGGACGTATGTATGTGTACATAAGCTAATTATTTCTAACTAGAAAAAAATTGCGTTTACAATACACAATGCTTTGCAATGTAATGCATTAATAAATCTAATAAATTTAGTAAATCTGGTAAATCTAATAAATGTAATGCAATAAATCTAGAATACACTAAAAACCAACAAAATAAGAACAACAAATTAGCGATGGTTTTCATTTTATTTAGTGCAACGTTAGTTCTACTGACATCAGACTTTATTTTTAGGGGGGGGTTAGTCTCCCTAAGACATAAGACATATTGCTATGTACTTATTAATTAGATCGAATTTTCTAATGAATCAATAAAATTAATAGAAATTAATGTAACACATTAATTATAAAAACTGTCTTGCGTTGGTCTACTATAGTGTCCTACACTTTCTAATATAATAGACCGTTTCAAAGCATCTGTTGGGTTGACACCAATGGTTATCGGTTGGTTAGGGCACGGTTGAAATTTTGGGGCTCTATCGAAACCTTTGAAATAAAGCGGTCGTTAACTAAAAGCGAAAGGCATAACTTAAAATACTTAACAATATGAGATTTAAAATAATTCGCATTATTTTTGATAAATTTGGTATTTACTGCCTTCATGTGTTTGGCCTTCGGAACAGTATAGCATATGCGAATCATCTTTTAATCAATATGAAATAATTTAAAACAATGAAACAATTAAATGATAACAATTTCAGTAATTATCATGCAGTTCTTTACAAAAGATCCTTACATATCAAAACAAACAGTGCTTATTCTTAAGAAATAAGACTTTAGCGTGAAATTTATAATTTTGGAATATTTAAAACACCTCCATAATATAAAGGATATTTAATACATAGTATTATAGAATAGAGGATATTTAACATGTCTTCTATAAAAACTAGTTTTACTTCTGCGTACACAAAATGTAATGGATTTAGTTTTGTATAATTTACAATTACAACACTTTTTCCTCAGTTTATCTCTGTCTATAAAATCACGCTCAAAAGGTAAGGCAACATTAGACAGTTCGGAATGTTATAAAGCATTTCAAAAAACATATTATTAAAAAATGGAAAGGAAACGAATTCAATGATGGAGAAGAGAGGAAACACAATAAAGGAACAGCAAGGAATACACAGAAGTAGAACACTCGAGTGGCTATGACGGCATAACAAAGAGATCTGACTGAACTGTTTTTTTCCCAATGACAACAAAGACAATTAAAATGTTCTAACGAATATTTAAGATGCTGTTTTTAGATATTAGAACAAAATTTAAAGTCAACCAGCTAATTTTTCAATGTATATTATGCACATTTCTATATCAGAAACAAAATGAATGATTACCGTCTGGGCAATGGAAGAACTTTCTTAAAAAGGGGCTGGCTGTTGGGGGGAAGGTGATATAAAGCATGGACAAAATAACACATCTTACAAAGTGTAAAGGTAAAAAAAAGGTGTAATGGAACACTAGACAAATTATTATAATCAATAAACATCACGTGTTTAATTTTTTTAGCTGAATCAGTAATGAACTTTTTGAGCTACATGTGCAAAATAACTGCAAAATATATGTGTGCAAAATAACACATTTGTAATATACAGTACACTTGATGATGAATCCCTTACGTTTACCAATTAAAGTATCGTATAATTATATTTAACATTATTATCTTCAGACAATTAAATCTATTAATATCATTTTAAACTTGGTTTGCAACATTCAACATCATTGAGCTTTAATTTTTACTATTATTTTTGATAAAAACTCTGAACTACTGTTTTTATATTTTAAAATGTTGTGTCTGTTAAAATTGGCAGTTAAAGCCTATTTAAATTGCATTTTTATAAATATACAAATAGATTCATGCCGATTTACCAAACACTTAATCACACGTATTTTAAAATAAAACAATTAAAAGACTTTTCTATAAATATTGTGGGTAAATGTCATTTACCAAATTTCTCTAATCATTTTTTCAATTATAAAATAGGTTTTGTCTACATTTACATCATTTTCTCTTCATTTCATTATGGTGATAATATCAGAGTTAAATTCAAACATTCTTTTTTGACACAATTTTTATTTTTCCAAGCTAATAAATGGTGTAATTTAAAGTATCTCTCGGAAAATCATGACAGAATCAAGCCACTTATTTGTCTAATATTGTATGATGCGACTTACGAAGTTTTTTAATATAAGTTTAGAAACAAATTGTATCTACGCCAATTGTGTATATAAGTAAATGTGGTTGGTTTAAATATAATTTACATATTTAAAATATATACGTAGAAAATGTACTCACACTCTAATCCATCTGTGGGAGAGTTACTAACATTTCCAGATATAGACAAATTCGAATCAGTTTACAATTTCTAATATCGAATGAGTACAACCAATCTAACATACACTTAAAAATATAGTAATATATTCAAAAAAACGGTAAGTTTTCAATGCGACTGTCAATTTACAACATAACTTAATATTATTATCAAACTATGGAATGATCAATGTTTCAAATAAATCATATTAAATATTATGTATATTGTATAGATGTATTTTGATAGACACAGTAATCGACATGTAAATCCATCTGGAGACCTGTTGAGTAGGAATCGAACATGCAACCCAGCGATCAATCCAGGGATCTGTGAGCGAACCCACCTACCACCAGGCCACATCCTCGCCTGTCAACTACCCTGTCTAACTTGTAATATGAGCCCTTCACCGCGGTTGCACAAATGCACTACTATACAATACAAATGCAAATTCTATTTGCAATATGTATATTATTTAACCCAGTAACTAATAAATACAAATTTAGACGGTATAATGAGAGCTTCAATCCTACATATTTAAAAGGCATTCATATTTTTTTAGCGATATACAGATCATAAACATTTTCAGTACAGCTAGAAGTACTTCAAATTCTAATTAATTATAAGGGCTTGATTGAAGGGCTGAAATATGCCCATAAACCTCACGATCCTCGGAGAATTCTGTCGACGTGTTCATTGCTAACCAAACGAACCTTTGAGGGTTGCTATAAACACTGGACTGGACAGGTGTTTTGTTTCCAACAAAAGACAGAATAGCGACAGGGATTCGGACCAGTTACTTTTATATGGCTAGTCGACAGCGCACATAATTCGGCCGGTACACGGTCACCCTCCCCTTTAGTCTTACTGTCTTCTGGTAGAAAGTGATTGTTCTATCTGATTTTAGAAAATTAAATTAACAGCACAGACTATCAAATAGAAAATGTGTAACTAAATAGATTCTTTTTGTGATTCGAACTCTAAACATAATTTTATATGTTCAAACTCATAATAGAAGAACTTTTAGTTTTAATTTGTCCTTTAGTTTTAACTATTCTTTAGTTTTAACTATTCTTTAGTTTTAACTATTCTTTAGTTTTAACTATTCTTTAGTTTTAACTATTCTTTAGTTT
>JAUZND010028560.1:9488-23446 GCA_034780555.1 Coelogynopora nodosa
TAAATGTCTTATCTTATGTAAATGTCTTATCTTATGTAAATGTCTTATCTTATGTAAATGTCTTATCTTATGTAAATGTCTTATCTTATGTAAATTTCTTATCTTACAAAAATGTATATTATCTTATATAAATGTCTTATCTTATGTAAATGTTTTATCTTATGTAAATGTCTTATCTTATGTAAATGTCTTATCTTATGTAAATGTCTTATCTTATGTCAATGTCTTATCTTATGTAAATGTCTTATCTTATGTAAATGTCTTATATTATGTAAATGCCTTATCTTATGTAAATGTCTTATCTTATGTAAATGTCTTATCTTATGTAAATGTCTTATCTTATATAACTGTCTTATCTAATAAAAGTGAATTATCAAAGCTCATAGATAATATAACAGCAATTTACATTAGTTTGGTTCATAGATATAGCAGCAATTGCCATTATAGTTCGATTAATCAGATTACATTAATTTTTGGTAATTATTAGTAAACTCAGCTATATAAAAGCTGTGCATAGTACACATGTCAAAGTGCCGCACATGATTGGGGTGAGGATTGTTACTGCGCCCTCCAGAAGCGGTCCCAGTGCGAACCGGCTTACTGCGGCCTGCTACCTGCTTGGAGTGGAACTGGGTTGTGTAGACGGTGCGTCCAGTGGGTCCGGCTTGTGGCCGCGGGGCTGAGAACGCGTTCTGGGCGGTGCCCGGTCTTTGTGAGCGTGGAAGGGGGGTGGAAAGGGGTCGCGAGGTTGGTATAGTTAGAGAGGAGAGATCAAAGTTGTAAAAGACCATGCCAAGCTTCATATATACTTGTAGGGCTCATTCAGCATAAAGAAAAACTGCGTCAAATTAAAACTTATAGTTATAGGAAGTTAAAGAACATTATTTATTACAACTATATATAGTCACGTTAAAAATGAATGCGAGCTTGACTCATTTTATTATTTATACGAGTTAAAAAATTATAATTTATTTTTTGTAAGACGATAAGATCATAAAGAGATTTAAGATATTAAAGAGCGCAATTAATGAGAGAAAGAAAGAGATTAAATCATATATATTTTAATACATAAATTTAAGGCTACTATTTTACGGAAAGTTTTTTTTATTATGCCTAAACTTTATTAAATTGATGATTTGCATTATAAAATATAAATGAGATGTAGTGCGTATATACAAATAATTGTATAGAATTTAATATATATGAAGCAAAACTGTATAATAATACAGGTAATAGGCCCTAATAATATTTACTTTTAGGTATAAAGCAATCAACAAATATATTTAATATTTTAATGGTATAACAACATCAAATACATTTGTGAACTGCTGATAAAAAAGAAAATTTTAAGAAAACATTACGCTAATAAACAGAAATTTTGTTTCCCATGTTTTAATATTTACTGAATAAATAGAGCTCAATTTTTTTTACATCGCTACATATCATATCATAGCAACGACATGTAGGATTATTGAATCGCCGCAGAAGTGATGACTGTTGTTCCACTTGCGACTGCTGCGTTATTCGTTTCTTTTTACCTGATTGCTCTGGTAGTGGGTGTAGGTCGAATAGGGAATTGATTGGTGTAGCTGGTTTCAAAGGGGTTGAACATGAAGGAATTTGGAGGGTCGTGGCAGCAGTAACCTCTCTCTTGACGACCTGCGGAGAGAGAGAGAGAGATTATAGTGTAGAATAAAGAGAGAGAGAGAGAGAGTACGTGAGTATGATGAGAGAGAAAGAGGGAGAGAAAGATAGATATTAGATGAGAGAAAGGAGAAAAAATGGGGAAGGAGAGATTTTGAAAAGTGCTGAAAAAATTACAATAGCGGGAACAATCAAAAGAAATCATTTCCGTACATAAGATTAATAATAAAACGTTTCAAAAATTTTATGTAATTTAATTTAATTAAAAAAATTATATTCAAAACAATAATATTTTAAAATAATATAAAAACCTGTTAAAATTTATTTCACACATGTCATACTTTAACTATCCTAATCATACTGAAATAACGTATTTATTCAACTGATCGAAATATTAGCCACGTAAAAAGAGCATAAATGTGATAGATACCACTGCATTGTAATAAAATAAAAACTTTTACCGCTAATCGATAATAAATGATGAGTCATTACCAACTCAAACATTTCTTAATTGACTATATGTAATACGATCGATAAGTCAATATACACACTAACCAACAGAAGGCGCCGCCGTCCTGGGCCGTTGAGCCATCAGAGTGGCCGCCTTTTGGTCATCGGACGCCCGGTCACGCTGCTTCTCAATCTCGAGGGCGGTTATGAGTTCCACCGCTCGACTGCGGTCCTCGGGGTTGTTCGTCCGGTCGTAGAACCGTGCTAGGAAGGGAGCGCACCCCTCACCCAGCACCTCTCCTGCCAGCTGTGCAGAACACGGAACAAAATGATTGAAATGTAATTCCATGTATTAGTGTATAGTATCTGACATAACTTAACCCCAGCATTTAACCCCAAGTTTACTTGGCTTCTTGTTTGTAGTAGCTTACATTGTGGTAGAGTTTTTCAAGTCAATTCCAAATATGCCTATTTTTCTAGCTAATGATGCTAGTGGCTAATGGCATAATTGTTACTGGTATGTGGCTTAGATTTTGAAATATTCGATTTGATGCGATAGAATTTTGGAGGGTATGTACAATGTATATATATTGTTAATGTAGTAAAACAAAATATATTCGCCCGTAAAATCATAACATAAAACTAATCTTTAAAAAGTATTTCAGTTTCTGGTCATATATGCATAAAAATTAAAATTAAACATTAAAATTATTTTTTATAAATCCAAATTATTTATCGTATATTAAAAAGTTTTCAGGATTTGATAAAATTATTTTAATGGTGTTTTGATATTGATAATTAATTATTTTTAAAGGAAATACAATCCATAGGCATTATACAATAATAATATCATAATTGTATCCTTTTTTATATAACATTTACGGTTTTTCAAAATTAATTTTTATTTAATTTTATATATTCTCTAGAATGTTTGCTTCATCGATAATTGTATTATAAGGCTTTATAGGCTACGTTGAGGCATAGCATTTTATTTTATAGATTTAGATATAAATTAGATGTTAGATATCTTCAAGAAGTGTGATACACAAGGAACAGGCCTATAAATATAATCATATTATTATTATAAAAATACAACATTACACATTTTTACTACTTTTAAGTAATATAGCTTAATTACAAACATGTTTTAAAAACTAAATTTATTAATTTCTAATTAAAACGTTGAAATAATAGTTTTAATATTTACATAATATTGTAAATGAATGTGTAAGATTTACATAACTGTAAATCCATGTGTGTATTGTTTTGTATTTTCATATTTTTTATTATAAATCTCTAAATAATTTTTTTTAACAATATTTCTAATAATTTGATATTATCGTAAAAGTCGCAAGTTTCACAGGATAGATCATTTTTTAAAATTATTTTTAATAAATAGTATTATCAACATGTAATACCATTTTAATGAAATAAAAATATTACAAACAATGGCATAACATCATTTAAAATAACATTGTTTTATTATAATATATTTTAGGGAAACTTTTTCTGAAAATAATATTAGCCAATACATATTGACTAAAATAAAATGTATTCTTGTATTGAGTTAGTATAGATTTTGTTTTTAAATGTGTTACAGTAAATTTAACACATTCGGTATCTATTTACCAAGATACATATGTATTATTTCATACAATTTACTTCACATGATATTAAAACGGTGGTCTAAAAATAGACGATTTATAGGACGTAATAAAAATAGATCCACTATAAATTCTTATTTTCAGCAGTAAAACAATATATTTCTACTTCATAAAATAACAGTCGGAATTTTTATTAAACTTAAATTCGGTAGTACTATATTAACGTTTTCAAGAAAAATAGTACCTGAATATAGAATTGAAAAATGATATGATAATATTGCTGCTAATATATTTTTGAGATTATTTTCTGTTTTTTTAGACTTGCTAAACTATATTTTGAATGTTGCCTTTTAAATTCCAAATTTTTTAAATTCTCCATATATTTAATTTTGATTAAAAAATTAACTGGAGTTTTACTCAATTTCGAATTCTTTAAAATTGTCCAATTATGGTTTCCAATCAGCTATTGCAATCGTAAAATATTCTATAAACTCATTTTATTTAGCCAAATAATGCCATATTTGAATAGAATAAAATATATAACATTTTTAGCAACGTGTCAAAATAGTTATTAAAACATATCGACAATTTTCAAATATTTTCTAAACAAGTAATACACTTTATTCTATAATATTTTAAAAATTAAAATGGGGGGTTATTGTTAATGATTCATATAAGAAGCTTATAGAAATTATTTTGTTTGTTACAATAATAGAAAGGAAAAGTTTAAAAAAAAAGTTTTTTATCTTTTCCGGCAAATTTTTAAAAAGGAATTTAAATTTAAACAATCGAAAGATACATTCACAAGTATAGGTACATTTCAAAATAGCTTCACAAACTTTCGTTACATTTAAATTATTAATATATAAACTTGAAAATATTGTCAAAATATTAAAATTTTGCTGAAAAACCGTATTGCATTTTAATTGTTATAGTAATAAATTAAGTTATGTTCAATTAATTATCTGAAATGATAGAAAATATTTAACACAAAATCAATTTTATAAAATCTAAATTGAAAAAGCTGAACTTTAACGAAAAGCTTCTTGTGATTATATATATAGAATATGTAATTAATGATTTGAAAAATCCGGGCTATTTTTAACATGTAATCATAAAATTGATCCTCCTGGCCTTTTTATCATTTACGTATGCAATAATTTTTTTTAACAACCTGACATGCAGCTCCGGCCATACTATATACATATAGTAAGGATATGATAAAAGTTTTTATCTGGTTGTGACTTAAATCCAGAGAAAGAACCAGGGGAAATTTAACCTATTTTTCAAGGTCGCCAATGCAAAAGTAGCTAAGATAAACAAACAAGATAAATATGAAGACTTGAAATGTTTAAATAAACTTAAAAAAAACAAATGAAAGGGATTTTTGAGAGTGATCGATATGTATAAATTAAAATAATTCTGGAATAAACGAATGAAATTAATTGTAACAAATTTTAATTAATTTTTTTAATGTTTTTAGTAGGATATCGTATTCATTTAGCAATTTATTATTAATCGATATTAATTATAATATATTATTAAACAAGAAATGTGCAGTAAAGGTTGAATAAATAATTACACTTAAAATAAATTATAAAATTTTATGATGTACATTTTTATAATTATTTTTAAAGATTTTACGTTATTTAAATTACCATTGTTCGGCTATCTTAGCTACTTGTTTTAGTGCCGACCTTGAATTTTTTTTAAATTCCTTCAGATTCATGTGACAACCTATATTATCTTGCATTTAAGTAATAACACAATCAATTATCTCAATTATCGATCTGTTAAAAGCAGTTCATTTACATATATCATAAACTGCCATATTTATCATTCAATATTTTGATAAATATTTATTATTTATTTTAAACATGTCGTAAATGCGTTTCGATAAAATGGTAGCGGTAGATTTTGAAACACGCAGTAAATGTAAGTCAAGTATATTGAAAAATTCCCAGTCACTGTGGTAGGCCTATGTCTCCACTTTTAAAAAATAAAACACAGCCTACATTTAGATTAATTAATCATTTTCTTTTTGAAAATAATTAAAAAAATAAAAATTTAAAGTAAAATTTTTCATAATATAAAAATTACACTTTTTGGGATATTAAAAAACAATGTTGGATGCCTTACTTCTGCCCTCATGCTTTATGCGGCTAGACATATCAATTATTGCTTACTTTTATATTAATAACAAAGTCTCTAAGTCTATTTATAATGCCTCTCTAGAACATTGTCAAACATGTTGGCAACCTATGAAAATATTGTTTTCCTTGGCCGAAATTATCTATTTTTGACAAAAATGACACCCTGTAGAAATTGATATATATACATAAATAAGTATATTAAAAAATAAAAAATTGTATTTTTAGATAATATTTAAGTCTATTAAATCAACATTAATCTTTTTATATTGTTTATTCATTTTTCGAATTGCACCTATACACTAACATTTTCAGATAATCTGCTTTAACTTGAAAATTAAATTAAATTTTTAAATTGAACAATTCTGTCAGCCGCAAAAGTTCCTGTTTGAACTCTAAATTTCCACGAAATTATATATATGCTATAAAGTATTCTCTAATTCTTTAACTCATATAATCAATATACTGACTCCTATTTTAAAGTATCCATTTCAAACTATATTACCAAAACTGCTCCTTTTTAGCTTTTCAGTCATTTTAATTTTATTAGAGTACACAGAAACTATAACATTAAAATTGATAAGCAAGCACACATATAGACCCATTTAAAATAATCTCTTTGGCGGCGCGCGGTAAAATACGATAAATAGAAATCCCAAAAGCATTTGATACGGACAATTCATTTATTGTTTATCAGATGACAGTGTACATGACTTAGCTACAATGCAATTCACGAAAGTAAATAATTATTTTTTACGCGACTTTTTCCCCCCAATACTTTAATAATGTTGTAATTATTTATGCAAATATATACCTAGTCATATATATATAGCTATAATATATAAATATAATAATATAAAATATAAATATAAAATATAAAAAAATTGTATAAAATATAAATATATACCTAGAGCTGGTTTTTGGGTAAGCGGTGATCAATGTGTCACCATATCATGATGAGTATAATAAAATATATTTCGTAAACGTTGTAATATACATATAACATTTTACAAAAATTAATACAGTTATAAAATACTATATTTGGTCGGAGTTGAAAAAATGTGTTTTTTACTAAAGACGATCTATTGGATCAATAAAAAATGAAATATACACTGACATTGTATATATATAATTTTCAATGGGTGAGTCATGGAAAACAATTGGGGCGCCAAAGTACATCTTATTTTTTCTGCACATTTATGTTACACACAATTCTAACATTTTTAGCCATTAAATGAATGAATAGCAATAACATCGTAAAACGCAAAGTGAATGCCGGATACATATTTCTTTATTTTTATATTATTCCTATTATATGCAATACATACACAGGGATGAATTATTATCTATAAAGATTAGTTTCAAGGTCATCAAGGCACCTCCGAGCCAAAAGAAACATTTTGTTTAATAAATCGAAAAGGAAGCATATTTTGCATAAGCGGAATATATTTGTAAAATTGTTCGTTAGGAGTATTCGCTTCTATCAGTATTCCACAAATTTAAATGCACATGTTCCAATAAGCTTATGTTACATAGTTTATGAGAGGAGACTGTCAATGCTGAGGGCGCTTCCTCCTTGTTCTATAGGACGCCATATTTTCAAAGGAGGGATCGTGCGACCGGTACGACCCCCCTTGGGTGCGCTTGGCATAATACTGTACTTACGAAGAATAAAACGTACAATGCATATTATGAGCTAAATAAATACAATTGGTAAACTCTTCTATACACTATAGTATAAATAATCACTTTATTTATGCATTATCAAGATGGAATAATTGTTTAACCTTATTTAGAATACTCATATTTTGCAAAGTCATTTGTGTATATTTTTGCATTTTTGTGAATTTCATATTAATTGTGTATTTTCCTATGTTACTATGAGGTCAGCGGCATTGAATAGAATCGGAATTGGACAAAAAGCAGCGGCATATATTAAACCTACAATCTACCTTTCGTAACTTTACAAACTGGCATTTTATAAAAAGAAATTATACACTGAAAATCACAAAATATGCAATACATCGAAACGTTATTATTTTGAATACGTCACATTAAGGTTGATAAATAATATTATCCACATTATCCATATTATACTGATTCGATAATTTATCAATTCAATATATCTACAAACTACAATGAAATACAATGGATCTTCGATTTCATTACGACTCGTCAGCCAGACTCATCAAAAAATTCAAATCAACATTATTTTTCAGAATGGAAAAGTACGTTTTACATTGATTAGGCTGTTTTTAAAATTTTAATAAAATGTAAATAGAAACTACAAAACGTATTGTAAAAGAATAACTAATGGAATTTTTCAAAAATATTTGGTGTACAATATAGTTATTATGTCTTCATCAATTTTTACACATTCATTGTTGTAAAGCAGATTTTGAGCATGGAACGATATCATTACAATCCCAAATTAATCTGCTTTAAAACATTGAATGTGCACAAAACAATGATAATGATAAAACATTTAATTTTATATAATACTATTTAAGAAAGTCCTTATTCACTCATCCTCCACTAAGCCTTCTGCCGTGGTTCTGCAGATTACTCTTCATAATCGCTGGAGAATGTTCTCATAAAAAGAATGTTACTTTTAAACACAAAATTCTACAGAACTGGACGAGTTTTGTGGGCCTAAGTTTGTTACGAAGTTCCATAATGTTTCATAGTATATATAGGTAATTATCTGAAGTCTGTCATGGCATCAATAAATTATCAAATTGGATATATTCTCTTTTTCACCATATATACACACACGATAATTTAAACAAATGATTAAAAACAATTGTCAACTATCGTTATACAAACGATTAAAGATGTTGGGAGATAATAGTGTGTGAAATATTTATATTTCAGCGTCACAAAACTCACTTTGGTATTTGCAGTAATCACGCAAGAGCTCTGCGAAGGTGTCCTTGAAGTGGAGCTTCCCCTCGTGTAATCCCTGGAACCCGATGTGTGATACATCATTTCTGTCGCCATAACTTACTCTGTCCTTCGCATCAAACGTTCGCCCTGGAAAGGGACAACAGCTGAAGACCACTTAACAAATTAATTCAGATTTTTTATTCCAACTTAATTCTGTCACTTTAGAAAAATAATCCAAGAAAACGTCACTATTATTGATTTGACCAATTGGTTGCTAATTAACCATGTTAATATTCTTTTATTGTTTCATTTATATTGAGGTGCTGTATTAGCCTATAGAAGAATGCTAACAAGTCAGTTGATGGACCTATACACGATTCAGTATTCACTTATCTGAATAAACAGTTAAGTCGACTACACCAACTTCTTACTTAGTAAATATTAAGTGTACAGCCAGTCAATTCCGTCAAACACCAGACCATTGTATCCAGTTACGTTAATTGTAATATACAGCCATACTCAACTATAGTATATTGTAATATATATATATATACTACTATATGAATTCACACTGAGCCATCACTGACAGTACTATATAGATGCTAGCCAATGTAACTTCGCGCCACTTGTTGTCCTGACTACCAGCGCTAATTGAGCAGCTCTCTGAGAGTGTACTTAGATGCGAGAGAGTCCTTGCATTATTCAAAACTACACTTGGCTCAATGTACCACTGTTAACAATAGGCCGCGGGCTCTAACGGAAGACATGTTGCGCTATTCTGGTAGCGTCAATTGAAAAGATATTAAATACTTACTCGGTGGTATAGTGGCATCCTTCTTGTAGAGTATATGGCTAATTATTTATGAGCAGATGATTTACCTATAGCTATATAATGACTATAAAAATGAAATAAATGTTATAGTGACGTATATATTGTATACAATAGATTTCATTAAAAAATATTCTGTGATAATAAAGTGTAGACATATAAAACCAAAATTAGTAATATCTATTTGTAAATTATTAAAAATGATTATTGTTTTAAATCAATGGAATAGCGCTTGGGAAATTAAATTGAACTTCGACGCATATAATGAACAGAAATACAATCAGACTAGGATTAACTACCTCACTAGGATTTCATATACTTCCAATTTTAAATATTTGATTTGAAATGAGTTACATACAAAATTTAAGAAAATTTTTTGGTATAAATGTTGGTTTCAAAATATGACAGAGGTAAATTTGCTTTATTATAAACTAAAACTATATTTTTCTAAACTGTTTAAATTAGATAAAAATATACATAAATTAACTATGCTCATTTTTAAAGTCGATAATCTGGAAGGCACGACTCATCTGCAAATATACCTGATGTAAAATATTAATATAAATTTATTTCATGTATATCCAAACAGGTTCAAATATTTTAGTAATAACATCAACTGTAAAGTTATTCAGATCTGAACATTGAATTGATCCAGATAATTAATCAGGTGCTTCGGATCGAAATTATAAAATCTAATTGCCTTTTTGGATCGGTTACTGTGATGAACATTTTTATTGATATTATATAAATTTATTAAAATTCATTATCTACAAGGGAGATAGAAAATAAAAATGTTATGACAAAAGTTGCCGCTAGTTTTAAAAAGGCAAAAAAAGTTTTAAAACATAATTCCCACATTTAGTTTTTGATCCGCTTCGACATAGTAAATGTTTTGATGATTTGCCTAACTTGAGTGCATTTATAAATTTACAATTTTTTCATCTGTTAGAAAGTGTCAAAACAGGGATTTTTATCGATTGATTACACTGTGAAAATGTATCAACAAAAGATATTTATGGTCAAAATGTCATTCATCTTAAATTGTTTCAATAAGGTTTAAGCCATATATTACTTAACGACGTTTTGGTGACAATTTATAGAATGTTAAAAATAATGAGGAAATTATTTTGTTTTGTCATACACCAATATAAATATCTTATTTTTTAAAGTAGAAATAGACAAATATAATGAAGAACAAATCGCCATCACTACAAATCTAATCGGGCTATCGGTCTGAAATTTACATTGTAAATAGTACATCTTTGTCACTAGACAGCTAAGCGTATGACAAGTAAGCAATTGATAATCACCGTATAAAACTACACCATCGCCATTGTTTATTAAAATATTATAGAGAATATTCATAACAAATATAAAAAAACTCGGTAAACAATTTCTATTACAGGTCAGGTAGAGATAAAAGAGTAAGTTAATTTGTAACTATCTATTTTATCAGTATTAATTTTTAAATCAGTTCCATAAAAGGAACAACTTAAATTGATATTAATATACTACTAGAAAACGTAGCATTATTTTTACGCCATATTTAAACATTACCATAATATTTAGCCCAAGCTAAACCAATATCTAGCATACAAAGGCATAGTTTTAACCACCTCAATCGAATAATGGAAATTATATTCCCCTCTGACTCCACCTCTATAGCGAGATTGAAGGGCCGACCAAAATCCGTTCGCAATATCCGATGGTCATAGAATCCTTCAATGTGACTATAACCCAGGGCCCATAAAACAAAGACTATAAACATATATATAAATTGTAAGAACACGACCTGGTAACAAACGGAATACATAGATACTTTAATTTATTAGAAACCAATCCCCCGTCCACAAATGTCACAGGTAGAGGAGGGATGAAAGCAGTTTCATTATTATGTGTTGAGATTGTTGATGTTTGCCGAACATATAGTATATGCGAAAAGCATGGCATATGTTTTTGGGGTTTTATGCATATATATCAATACTGTGTACATAAAAAAGGGTGCGACATTGACAAAACGTGTCTAATTTATAATAGCTTATAGTATATATATATATATCCGCATGCAAATGAAAAATACAATGGATGACCAAAAAACATAAACAATACAAAATAAAAACCAATTTACATAATTCACAAATATATATATATATATTACATACAAGTTGAGCTAATTATTCACAGTAAAATATGACATCATTTATATGCTAACAACAGGTTACAAGCCAAACAAACTGAAATATAAAATAAACGACCACCCGGATTATACTACTATCCTCAACAGACAAGTAGTAATATTTATGGCTGTCAAGTAGTATTATTCTATAAACTAAACTCATACTTCAAAATAAAAAGCACAGGCAAGAGAGGAATTGGGACGTCGAAAGTTGAAAACATAGACATCTAACTATCGTAAGGACAGACAGGCCATCTGTGCTGATCACGTATTTTCTGTAAGAAGCGAGCAACATTCAGAGTTATAAATGTTCTTCACTTTACGTCAAACATGTTGGATAGGCAAAGTTCATTTTCCGTATAGGGTATCTATTTCACGAAATATATATTATGTTATTCAAATCCGTTACATATTGCGAATGTCTAGTTTGATGGCAAAAGGAATACCGTCCATTTTGCAAAAAATTTTGTTTTTGCATTTATCACAAAATTTCGTTAAACAAATGATGACTACAGCCAGCTGGCTAGCTATGCAGTATAATTAAATATTAAAATGCCCAAATGTGCACAAAAAAGTAACACTAGTCTGAATATAATTCAAAATATACACTAAATTGTAAATGTGTTCTGAGAACTGTAAAAACGACCGCACAGTTACATAATTCCACACAAATAATAATCTGTTCACAGGAGATACATAATTATGATTACCCTAAGTACACACATGGAGAAAAGAGTAGAGTCAATCAGTGATGATAAACACAGATGGAATACCTGCCCACCGAGTCACAACTGAGTGAAGATAACATATCTCTGATTAAATAAAACAAACAAAGAAACAATGAATGATACAAGTGAGAGGTCACCGGAGAGAACATTATTAGCATCAACACAAACACACACATTGCCTGTTGACTTGAGTTGACTTAGGCGATGACTTAAGAGTTGACTTAAGAGTTGACTTAAGAGTTGACTTAAGAGTTGACTTAAGAGTTGACTTAAGAGTTGACTTAAGAGATGACTTAAGAGATGACACAAGAGATGACACAAGAGATGACTTAAGAGATGACTTAAGAGTTGACTTAAGAGTTGACTTAAAACATGACTTAAGAGTTGACTTAAGAGTTGACTTAAAATATGACTTAAGAGATGACTTAAGATATGACTTAAGAGTTGACTTAAAAGATGACTTAAGAAATGACTTATGAGATGACTTAAGAGTTGACTTAAGAGTTGACTTTAGAGTAGACTCGAGAGCTGACTCGAGAGCTGAGATGACAACAACAGGAATTCAGTCAATCAGTAAGACAGACAGGATCAGACGGTGGTGGATCATCTCAACTCAACTCATCTCAAGTCAACTCAACGTAACTGCTCACTGTTGAAGCTCAGTGGCCATCTCACGGATCTCCCTGAAGAGCATATCGCGCCACTCCTCGATTGTGTAGTCCATGTCGTCGAAGGAGAGGTCCAGTGGGCGCGCCTGTTCGATCAGGGGAGAAGGAGAGCAGCAAAGGTGAAATTAAAGGATCAGTCCACCCATACACACCAAACGCGACGCGATGCAACACAGCAATATATATATATATATATAATTTTTCGCTTTAGCTGTCTATATTGGTCGAATAACATTATATATATACTAATCATAATGCATTAAAGTAAAGACAATTAATCATATCAATAATAAAAATATAATCGCCAAAAATGTAATTTTCGCAAAAAGAATGCAAATATATGATACGAAAGTAATACACATTTCAACCTAAATTTTTTAATACAGGTCACTTTTTTCTCTTTTCTGAATGGATTGTTAGCTCATTTTGAGTAATATATTTATATACGTCATTAAAGGTATTGTATATTATTAGTGAATTTAATTTGCCAACAGAATTAACCCTGTTTTGTTTCCTGAAAGGAGAACAATCAATTATAATCAACTTACCCAGTTGGTCAAACAATACCCATTGAAATCAGACTGTACCCACCCTAACCATATAACTAAAACCATTCAGTGACTGTGCCGTGCACTCTACAATGTATAGTGTAGTGTAGTACCACCCCTACCGTGCTGAAGTCGTTCTCGTGGTACCAGATGCTGGTGTAGGGGTGGGCCAGAGCGTCGTCAACTGTGATCCGCTGCTCGGGGTCGAACACCAACATCTTGCTCAGCAGATCGCGGGCGTTGACAGCGTTCAGACACGAATGCACCTGCAGAGG
>JAUZND010028571.1:0-23437 GCA_034780555.1 Coelogynopora nodosa
CTAGATTGACCACTGATCAGGCGAAGAGCTTTGCTCTGAGTTCTCTCGAGTTCTTGCATGCTGGACTCAGATATCCAGGGTTGCCAACTTGTGCCACTATAGTCCAGTACACTGCGAATGAGAGCTAGATAAATGCGTTTAAGATTGTTGGCTTTCCAGCCCCAGGTCTTGTTGTTAACGCATTGGATGATTCTGCATCTGCTTTTTGCCTTCTTGGTGATGATTTTAACATGCTGATTGAAGGAGAGAGCACGATCCAGAGTAACCCCTAAAAGTCTGGGATACTTATTGGTAGGAATGATGTTATTGTCTAGCATAAGGTTGGGGTCGTAGTGGACTGAGATTAGCACCATTGGGACATTTGAGGACATTAGATGTTCCTGACGCATTTCTTTTCCGAATATGATAAATAATGACCAAACTTATCCACAAAAAGTGATTGCAGTACCATATTTAAATTTGTTAATTTAAATATAATACATTTTATTATGTCGGCTTATTATAACAAATACATTCTGCATTAGGTTGCCTAGTGCAATTAAAATTTTAATTGACATGATATACGGAGAAATGAAGTGATTATTGATAAATTTCTATATAAATAAAATATCGGCATACTTTCCCGAATATGCATGTATACTGTTAACTTTTTTTCAATAATATAAAAGTAAATTTCATATAAACATAAATCATTTTTTATTATATCATCTGGTACATAACGGTTTCAGTCTACAAGTTAGATAAACATTGACAAAAATATTAATAAACTTTTTACAGCGGTATATTTAGTGTTCAAAAGTGTACATTTACAAATTGCAGATTTTTAAAGTTCTTTAACCTAAATTTTGCAGCTTAAATAAATATATAGTAATAAATGTGCGCTTTGCAGTCTTTAAAAAATATATATTATTAAATATCATTTTACCGTTGTATACATTTGTCTATCAAAATTGTTAAGTAAAAAGGTGTATTTACTAAATATCTGATATCTTCTTGAAAGTAATCATCTGAAAAGGGACTATATAACTTAAAATAAATATGTCAGATTTATTAATTCTCAAGAGTTATAATTATTCAGCAGTAATTCCGTTCCACTTCCATTACCTATAAAAAAATAACCAGATTAATTTATACAATTAAAGAATATCATAAGTTTTCTTAAGAAGATTGTCATCTGATAAAAATAAATAAATCCGTACTGTAATTGCAATATTTTGTTATTTGTATGCTACGATGTGTTTTTTAGGAAAAAATTTGATTAATTATAATATTTGAACACAATTTGTTATAAAAAATTAAAAATCCATTAAATTATCTCCTATCATATATATATATATACATAAATATATATATATATATACTGGGTTACATTATGTTTTGATGAATTTAGTGATATTTATTTAGTGTTAGTCTCAACACAAACATATCAATTGCATTAAGATCACAATTAACACAAATTTACTCAACAGATAATTATGCACCGCATCAACTTGTTTGATCTACACATCAAGTTGGGAAGACCGATGATTGTGGTTTGTTCGTCATAGCTTTTGCAACAGATCTTTGTCATCATCAGGATCCAAATATTACTATATTTGACCAGAGCAAAATGCCTTTTCCTAAATTTAATATGTCTACTAAAGAAAAAAAATCGGTGGTGGAAGAAGGACAATCTCAGTGGGTTTTTCCACGACGTTCTGCAAGATTACAGAACAATTTGAACACGAAACTTAACACTTTCAAATAAATTGCAAAAAAATTATTCCGGATGAAAACAAGGATTTAACCAATAAAAATAGTAATTATAATAACAAAATCATTCAATCTAAATGTTTAGATAATAAGTCCAAAGAATATATCCTAAAATATGTAAAATATCCATCTCTAAATAGTAAAACGAATATTCATCAATCATTTATTAATTTATCGTCTCACAAATTAACTGAACACCAAATATCTATTCTTGAAAAAGGTTTGCAATAGTCTACTACGCCAAAAATGTTTAACAAATATCATTTTTTAAGAGATATGATTTCATTCTATCGTCCCTTACGCTTGAAAGAATTTTTTTATAAAAATACTACTAAAGACACTCAGACTTATTTTTTAAAGAAAAACAAACCAAAAAACATTTTCTTGGACTCCAAAATCAGAAGGAAATAGTATTTTAGATAATTTCATAGATTCCGTTTCTAAAGATACAATACAAATGTTAAACACATTTAAAAATAATACAAATAATTTAACAAAGCAAAAACAAAATGCTCTAGAAGAACTCTGCAATGATAAATATGTCGTTATTAAACCAGCTGATAAAGGTGGTACAATTGTCATTCTCAACAAATAAAATAATAAAACATAAATGATTAGACAACTCAATGATGGCAAATGATATACATTACTTGACTCCAACCCAACAGAAGAGTATGAGAAACAACTCTTGTTGTTGACCGACTATTTTATGAAGACTTATTTATATATGGCCCGATAAAAGACCTTACATCCAACTGGAATGAATAAAAGACACAATTATTTTGCAAAATATTTCTACAATGCAATTTGATTATTACATCTTTTATTGACTATTTTATACTATCTTACTCATTAATATTAGTTATTTGATTTGTCAGAATTATTATCTACCATGATTTAACTAATATCCATATAACGTTAAAATGTTAGCATCCCAAATATTTATAAATTTCAAATTTGCTAAATATTTTGTTTAAAATTATTCAAGAAATTGTTTTTATTCTATAGTATTGATAAAAACCGAAAGGTTGAAAGAGCTCAACAAAAATAAAATTTGTTTTATTCTATTATACGTAATTATTATTTTTTTATTATAAATATATATAATATATGTATAAAATATATTATAAATATATAAAAAAACTTTAGCTTTAAATTCAATGTTGAATATCGAGCAGGTTGACACGAGATAATATAGTTTGTAAGTAAAGTGCTTTGTGTTAATTGTAGGAATAGTTAATAGTTAATAGTGTAAACAAATGAAAGGCTTTTTTGAAGGTCGATACAAATGATCGTTCGATATACATTACGTATTCTTTTAAATAATTCTGAAATAAAGAAATGAAATATCAATAATTAATTTTTTTATTTTTCTAGTTTTATATAATATACTCTAATAATTATTAAAATTGTATTATATCCTTCTATAAAAATAAATAGTTTGAAACATTTGACGTTCTTTAAATTGCCATTGTTTGTTTATTTTAGCTACTTGTTTTATTTGCCAACCTTGAATAATAACTTCTTTTTTATTTCTCGGAGAACGAAAACTTTTTAAATCTACACGCCGGGTATTCTTTTAAATCTGGACTTAGAATTTGAATAATTGTTAATAGAAGTACGTAAGGCATTGGAATTTTTTCTTTTATTATTTCTTTTTTATTTCTTTTTTTTTCTTTTTTTTATTCAATTATTTCTTTCTTTCTTAAAACTTTAAACAAAAAATATAAATAACGTAAAAATAAAGATTAAATTATTATTAGCTTTTATTTAAATAAGTCCTTAAATTTGTTAGTGACATTTTTTTATTATATTTAACCAGTTTAACAAATTTGCAAAAATATATTTTTGTAACCAATTTTCTTTAATTCCAATTCACTTCAAATATGTAACAAATGAATAATTTTATAGAATAATATGCTTCTTGTCAATTTTTATCAATATTCTATATTTCGAGATAAAACAATATTTATTTCATTATACCCGATAAACCCTAGTATGATTATAAACCTAAAAAAAGGAGGATTTTATTTATAGATTCAATAACAAATATCAAACATCTGTGATGATTGTTATAGAAAAACGTTATCTGAAATATCTCTTTTTACGTAACACACGATATTATACAATTTTAACCGCTATAAATTTAACCAAATTATTTATCATAAAATAATATATAGGGTAAAGTGACGGTAACATCCGCTTTTAAATTCGTATTACAATTAACAAATTGAAAACACATCAAACGAATAAAAGAAAATAAACTTTTTACTCCCAAGCCACATACCAATTTTTCTAGAAATGTCTAAAACATTTATAATTTATACTTAGACAATGTTTAAGAAATTTGCACTACATATTTATAATAAAGGAATTATGCTATTGCTATTTATATTTAAATTTGTATATATGTATATCGTTTTAAGTTTAGTATTTTAGTGTTAAATCAAAATAGTTAGCATGAATGTCACATGACATTATATTTGTATATATTACATTAGTTAAGCCAACATGATTATTTATTTCTATTATTAACACATCTATTAAAACCTCTAATAACATCAACATTTTTGAAGCTGGATTTCGATTGTGGAATGTCAGAACATATTCAAAAAACTATATTACATTAATGAGAAGAACAATAATATATCATTTGAAAACTGGTCAAGGTATTCCAATAGTAAACAAAAATTGAGAGTTTACTATATTCAAAATTTTACACATATATGTAGTAAAAGTACTCAGGTATGGGCAATCATATTTGTTTTGATTGAATATGATTCAAAAGCGACTCGAACCAATTTTTCGAATATTCTTTATCACACACCAACCTGCAAAAATTCTTATTTGTTTATATGAATTAGAGATCTAAAATTTTAGAAAAATTACTAATAACTACTGTTTTATTTTTCGAAGAACAGAGTAATTTTTTCACCATTGTTATAATGTTTTGTCATAATACTCGATTTAGGTATTCATTCATTTTTAATAGAAGAAAAACGTAACTACAACGTAAATAACGTAACAAATCACGAGTTAAATAAATGAAAGATTATGTGTTTTTTAATGTGTTCATGAAAAAAGTGATTTATATTATGGCAATTTTAGCAATTTTATTAAATTAAATTTGTATGACCTATTTGAATTTAATTATGTAATAATTTTAGTGACATCTAATTTATTTCAAATATGTAACATAACATCAGACGAAATTTAAAGCAACCCGTTTTCTTGTCAATTTATATATATATGCTGTATTCGAATATAATAATATTTACTTTATTATTCTGGTTAATTCTTTTTATGGATATATGTACCTAAAAAAGGAAGTTTCTTTATATATATTCAATAATGTTATCAAATATCTGGTAAAACAATTATATTCACATTTAGTCTGAAATATCACTTTTTTAGTTGCTAATGACATCATAAAAGTTTAACCAATATAAAATTAACAAAATGTAACAGCATCTTTCATAAATATTAAGGGTCAATTGATGGTAATATCCGCATTTATTTCGTATTACACTTATAATGTTGCAAAGTAAAACAATAAAGATATTGATTTCTCCGGTAAAAAAAGTCAACTTTTGACATAACTACTCCAAAGCCACATAGGCCTACCTATTTTTCTATAAATGTCTGAAAATGCTATAATTGATTTTTAGATCGCGTTTGAAAATTGTCGTCAATCATGTGTATAATTGTTTTGCACTATATATTATGAATTAAGAAAGTATTTTACTGTTTATCGTATATGCATCGGTCAAAGTTATATATTTTAATTTAAAATCAGCATTGTTAGCCAGGATGTCAGACGAAATTGTAATTGCATATTATATGTTGCATAAGTTTAACCAGTTTAACTATCAAAATAATTATTAATGTAATAATTAATAAACACTTTCATATGAACCTTTATTTACATCAACATTTTTGGGCCCGAATTCCGATTGTGGAAAGTCAGAATCAATTTCTAAACAATTTTACATTAATGAGAAGCACAATCATTGAAAACTGACGATGGGTATTAGGTAAGTATACAAAAATTGATAATTTACTATAAAAAAAATGATAAGCATAAAGTAAAGAACACAAATGTAAACAATCGAATATATTAAATTAAATATGATCCAAAAGCAACTTAATGATTTTTTGGAATATTCTTTATTTTAAAGCAAAGAGCAAAA
The DNA here is from genome assembly GCA_034780555.1 of Coelogynopora nodosa. Lineage (NCBI taxonomy): Eukaryota > Metazoa > Platyhelminthes > Proseriata > Coelogynoporidae > Coelogynopora > Coelogynopora nodosa. Next base: position 5,943 of record JAUZND010028571.1, read on the forward strand.
ATCCTTTAAGTAATATGACTTATAGATCTAAAATTAGGTGAAAAATTAATAATAACTACACTTTTTTTCTAGTATAACCTTGAATTTTTACACTACCTTCGTGTATTCCTTATAAAAATGGACTTAGATGTCTATTCATTATTGATAATGCACCATGCATGAGTGTAAAAAGTTCCATTCATATAGAACTGCATGTGCGTCAATGTTACACTCAAGTTATAGTATATATAAATGAACGCTATAGTTTCATCTTTCTGACCACAACCTTCAAGGAGTTTATTGTCCTATTGCACTTGTAGAAAAGTTTATTTTATTGTCTACGCCGTTGCTATGCAAACCAATTTTCTCAAATTGCTGATATTTATCTACTAAATTAAATTAAAACAAAAACTAACCTTTTCGAAGAACATGGTATGTGAATTATAAATGTAATGATAATAATACACCTGGTTTTACGAACGGTTTCAGAAAAGCTTTGATAGAGTGAAACTTAGCTATAAAATAGATAGGAAAGACAACTATTGAGGAATCTCTTTTTGAAATTAAATATAAGAATAAATATACTTTAAATGATTCATACCTCCTCAAAAACGAATTGTGCTCAACTAACAATTAAATGAGGTGTACTGAAATAATATAAAAGTAAATCTTATATAATAATTTAAAAAATAGTGACAAAAAAATATAAAGTCAAAAATATTTTTGTAAAACGTATTTTATACTTATATTAAACCAAAATCACAGAATATAAATATAAATATTAATAATAATAAGACTTTTATTTTCAAAGTGACATACGCACAAAGTAACAAAACAATATAGATATAGAGTACATAAGTTCATATAGTAGTGGCAGTACAAAAAAGCACGAAATACAGAAGAGACAAAAAGTACAACATTATACATATAGTCTAGTAAACGGGAAGTTCAAAAGAGAATACGGGTTAAAAAGTTTTTACTGTTCATCTGAGTGAGGATGGGGGTAGTCAAATCGTGTTTTCTTTCTCTGATGTAATGACTATGCTTGTTTGCTGGGAGGAAGAACTGATGAAGAACGTGTGATTTGTTTTTAGTTATGTTGCAAAAGAGTTTGGCATCGGCCTTCTAGCAGTGGGCTATTAGGTCTGTGTTGTTGTGGCAGTATCCATATTTTTTACTTCTGCAAATAAAGCTACATAGTCGCGAGATGTCTTCTGTGTTGGCGGGGCTTCCATGCTTGACTGGAGTAGGAAGCCGACTGATAATGAGGGCATTAAAGACTTGGTGGATATTGTTCGCTTGTAGACCGTGGCGCTTCAAGATTTTTAGTGCGTAGAGGCTTCTGCTTTTTGATGTTCTGACTAATCCCAAATCGGTTGGAGTAATTGAATACCAGGATATTGATTTCGCTTACTTGAATTATATTGGGCAGAAGTAATGTAATATAAACAATACATATAAAACATACAAATGCTTGAACATAATAAATAATATTAACCATAATAAAAATAGCATAACTTTATCTGTAAAAGATTAATTATTCTATGCGACTGTGTTTTCGTATTGAAAATATAGTCATGTGAATACTATAATGGAATAATAGTAGTTTATTGAAAATGTACACATCTTAATAACACTTCTTTAATTTGTATTGAATATTTTGATATTTTAATTCTTTCGAAAATAATATTTTTCACTATAAATCTGTAATAATTTGTTGCAAAAAATATTAATTTTTACTTTTGTGAAAATAAGATGTTAACAGTTTGATAGTTTCTGTGTTTAGTCTACAACACCAATATATTAAGCTAAACTATTTTATTAACCGAACATATTATTTTCTTCTCTATAAAGCAATTTCATTTTCTCAAATGTAACTTTCAAGAAATAGAAAATAATATTTTAAGAAACCGCCTAAAATTGACATACGCCTCAGCATATCACAAATTCTATATTTTCTTCTTTCAACGTATTATTCACTTAATTAATCGGTCAATGTCATGCGAATACAAATATGTAAATGTTTCTTAACTGATTCTTTCATTTAAAGGATAACAGACGCAAGGGGTGATCAGGGTGCAATCAGAATGAACGTGGGTTATGAATTATGAAGATATTATTATATAGACGTGAGCAATTATTTTGTCAGTATTTCAAAAAATTAAGAAATCTGAACGTTTATTTAAATAATACTAAATTGATATATACTTCTGTATTATATTAACTTATGATATTGTATGTATCTGGATTGTAAAAAATGTAATCAACACGATGTATATCAAAATAAATACGCAGGTATATAGGTGAGATATTATTTATAACTCGTAGTAGTAAGTTGTCACATTTATAAAAAATAAGTAAACGAACTCTAAATCAAATGAATAAACATATATATGGTTGACCATTTTGCAAAATTTGGCCGTCAATAAAATGATATAGGACACTGAACAATAACTACATTGAAAGAAGATTTGGAATTCAAATATAGTTTATATCAGTTTTTTAATCGGACAATGTCGTGCGTGGACAATGAATACGTCACTGATCCAATGAAATGCGTATTTGGCATTGCAGTAATATATGAAGTTATATATTTATCTGTTTATTAACAGTTTTTTCTGTTTTGTCTACATGATATAGCAATGTATCCCTAAATATTGCATTTTTTGTTTTTTAGAATTTCCCACAATAGGGGGGGAGTTCGGGAGGTTACAGCCTGACTGACAGTTAATAAAGTTTCAAATTTAGGTGAGCTAATTTAGTTCAAAGTTCAATCATATTAATTCTTTTTAAATTTAAAATAACACGAAATCCGTCAAAATGTCTCCATTTTCGTTGAGTTAAAATTTGCTTGTGATGCATATTAATGAGAATAACTGACAAAACTAAACAAAGAAAACGTGACATATTTCCTATTCATTTCTTTCTGTGAATTTTTTGAAAAAGCAAACACATATTTATATGTTTGTAGTTCAGTCTACAAAATGTTTTAAATATTTGTATTAAGTTTCAATAATAAATATAATTTAAAAAATTGGTAAAACGCATTTTCAAATATTGTTATCCGGTTTTTATTTTATTTTTAATTATGAATTTTAATACCATAGTATATCCCGGCCCGATAATCAGTTACAATCGATTTTAACCGACAATCGCGATATTTCAATTATTAATCAATAATTCATTGAATTATTCAATAAATCAATTTTTAGTCAATATAGCTTGTATCTGATTATAACAATGGCGTACTCAATTTACTTCAACAACAAGTTCATATAAAGTCTGCTTTGAGGAACAATTTACCAGAACATGTAGGTCTGACAACAAAGTTGGAACATATAAACATATAAATATAATTAGTAACATTTATTTGACTACAACTAAAAATCGTTTTGTAAAATCCATGAACTGTTGTGAAACTGTAAACTATTTCAATTTATACATGGATTCCATTAATTCAAAATTAAGAATAGGATTTTGATTTTGATAACTAAATGTTTATAATTATATTGTTATTACGCAATATCTTTGTTAATATCATTTGATCACACAAATGTAAAATAATGAATCATTTGTTTCAGCATTTAGCTTTAGGGTATTTTAAGGTTCATTAAACGCTTTAGGAAAATCATTTGTTTATAGCATATTCAAAATCAAGCTAAATAATAGCCCTATCTAATACCTCCTTATATTAAATATAGGTACACAATATTCTAATTGAAATGTTTTTTAATGTTCAGCAGTGCACCATAAATTTTTATAACTACGACTAAGACTAAAAATGTATGATAAAATGTTAATTTACATAAACTAGAAGCCATTGTTCGTTAATTACTATGTTTTATTATTTTATATTTTATTCCCGAACATGTTGTGGTTTAAAAAACAATAATAATTGTTTTCTTCAAAAGATATTCAATTAATAAACATTTTCGGAAAGATTAATTATTACCCACTTTTTTATTAATTATTTTTTTGTTAAATACTTTTACAATATACCTTTAATTAAGAGCTGATTATCTTTAGAAATAAGCCCAAGTATTGGGGGAACAACCAACACTCCTTTGAGAGTGCAGAAAAGTGAGGATACTTTCCTGTATTTACCCGTTTTTTGTTTGCACTCGAGGAGGCGTCTATTTAGACACAATTTCGTTTGTGTGGATCGGCTATTGTTTATGCAATATTCTGGGTGTGAATCTAGCAATCAATATTCCCAAATATGTCGCTGCACAAAGAACCCAACACCCGATCTATTTGCTATTCACGAATATAAAATGGCAGAAATATATCCTTGTCGTGTTGAATATACATTTTGTTTACTACGTTAGATGTTTCATTTGTTAAAACCATTTTCAGGTAAAAACTCAATTAATAAAAGACGTGACCATGTCAATAGTATTTTTAAATAAATATGTATAATGAATAAAATTTCTCAACAATTTGAATTATATTAATTTGTCAATATTGGTAATTCAACATTGTCATATATATATATATATATTGGGTTTAACATTAATTTCAATATTATTACCCGTTATAGAAACTTGTTCTAATCAATAAAAGATTCATCATGAATAAATAAACTAATAAACTTCACATAGATTTTATATACGGTCACATATAAATGTTGACCATATCTGGACATCTATCTGAATTAAAGAAGACACATGTTTACGCCCTTCTCCCCTTTTTCTTACCTCCACCTTTCTTATTCTCCTTTCTCCTTTTTTCTTTGTCCCCTCTCTTTTTTCTCAAATCTTCCTGTTCGGAAAAATAATTGCACTTTTTTCTATCCGTTTTGTATTCTAATTCTTTATAATTCTTATAATTAAGCGTATAAATTATAGAATCAACGTTGATTATAACGTTTAATTCTACACCTAACACTAGTTTGTTAGGTTGAATATTAATGTATAAAAAGTTAAAGGATAATGACTTATACTAGGACAAACTGGACGTGAGTATTGTGAAGATGCAGTATATTATACGAAGGAAATAATATAAATTAACCCAAGTATCCCAAGATTCATTTCATTTTCAAACACAGAATACAATTATATTGCGCATCATTGGGATAAGCACCATTTTCTTATGTTGTCTTTTTTTACCTTTAACAATAAACTATCCTACAATGAAATACTAATGAAACATAACAATATAAAATAATAATAAAAAGTAGAATTTTTAAAATAACAATGAAATACCATGTGACAGCTTGAACTCTTTGTTCAATACATTTCATGCGAATAGTTCTGTTCACCTGTCATCTCCATGCATGAGACTTATTTGTTTATATTGTACTTTAATGCAAATCGTGCAGTTTAATATTTCTTTTTCGGCGCTTAACAAAAAAATGCTGCCGTCCTTTTTTATTATGTTATTATAAGACACGAAAAAACTCATATAACTATAATAATACTAATTTTATTTATTAAAAATGAAATAACTTTAAAAAATACAAAAAACTTATTTTCTTAATGCATATAATAAATATTATTATAGTGTAATACTATAGTTCAATATATTTTATAAATGTACATTAAAATATAATATAATCTTAAAAATAATTTAATTCCACTGATGAATCCGCCCTATACAAGAAAAATGCACTTTTCTTTATGCAGGGCTCTGGCGTCCGTTACCACTTTTTTTAAAAGAGCTCATTCAAAAGTTATATTTACAGAACTGGCATACATGTGACAAAAAACTAAAATATTAATTGTAATAAATTTTAGTCTAATACTATACTTAGCTATCTATATCTGTCTATAAACAGAATTGTGTATTATTTTGGTACGATAGATAATATTAAATGGTTGGTATATCGAGCACATTATATTAACGATATATTATATATTACAAAGTTATTCATTATATTTATGTAATATATTATTCAAAATATTGATTAAATATATTTTCCTATATCTAAACTTTTAAATTACGATTATACGACTTTTTGTTTTAAAATTGTAATAAATTATAAAAATCTAAATTAACATTCTTATTGTGCCCTTTTATGAGCGACGCCCCCTCGAATAAAATTCTGGATCCGCTAGTGAATTTAATAATGCTTTGTGTTTCACTTTTGTCACGTATTCGTTTGTATAGTGATGATATTTAATATATTATGATAAATATATTATTAATTATGTCATTATTTTTATAGTGTCACTTCTGAATTTCTAGTTTTAATTACACACGTGAAGAATAATATAACTCAATATTTTTTTAGGAATTAGCTATTTGATGTACATATAGATCCAAATCTAGTATTGATGTATATGTTTTATAGATATTTGTTAAAATTGTTTGAAATATTATTTAATAGCAAACATTATAAAACTATAAATAAATACAATGAAAATAATTAAAAGAATTATATAAATATAAGCTCAAAAAAACAACAGAATACGTATATAATTCATATTTATTATGCCCTTGAACTATATATTATATAAAATATACTGAACTCAGCTACTGCTATATATAGTTTTGTATGTCAACATAGCAAACTACACAAAGTAAAGTATAATAAACTACTATATTTAGATAAAGGTGACACACTCACAGTAGTATATCATCAATAATTTGGAATAATCACAAAATTCGTCGAATTATTATTTTACCAATCATTTAATAACTTTAGAAACTATTTAGTTTAAAAGAGATAAGGCAAGGCCGGTCATTCGTAGGCTGTTATAAAATGTTAAAATTAAACTGAATATTTAATTAAATGGAAAAAAATTATTAATTTATAACATGGCCGGCGTTGACGAGGGGGGGCAGAATTTTTTGAATTTGTCGCTAAAACAATTTTGTCGTTAAAACTTTTATTTTGTCGTTAAAACTTTTATTTTGTCGTTAAAACTTTTAGTTTGTCGTTAAAACTTTTCTTTTAAAACTTTTCTTTTGTTGGTTATTGATGCACAAGTGACACCTTAATTTGAGTATAGGAGGCGAGGTCATTGTCTCTGTTTTTTATAAGATTAAGAATATTATGTATAATATTATTATTATATATATATTAAGTATATGCCTATCCATAGATATATAGGTAGACGTATTATATACAATCAAATTATACAATTTAAAAAAACAATAGAAAAAATATTATATTGTCGGAGATTTTTTATCCGGATCGAATCGAATAATGGCAGGGCCGGCCGTATATAACAATTGTCGATGACAGAAAATTAGCATAGGCCTATGTATGTCAAAAACAATAGCGATCTTCAATGTCAATTACCTACTCATTAGATGTGCCGATTTGAGGAATAAATAGAAATGAGAATGCGATATAATTAGGGAATAAATCTTTAATATATATGTATATTTATATAGTCTATACTTTTACACGAAATAGATAATGACTGCTAAAAAGTTTTCTATATTTTAGTACTTTAAAATTGATGTCATTAATGATTATTTTATTTATATTTCGGTAAGTAAAAGCCGTTACCAATATCCATTCGCATCTGAAAGTCTTTTTATTATATTATATTAAATTATATTATATTATGTAGAAATCCTACCCCGTTCAATTGCTAAGAAGAGCTCCCCACCTCTTAGAAAATATAATATAATAATTAAAGGAAAAATTAATTAATTTCAATTTTAATAAAATCCATTGATATATGATCATTCAGATGCTATATCGTTTTGATTAAACAGTATTTTTTTATAGTATTTGTTCCATTTAATGATTGATATTTCTTTTTGGATAAAATCCATACTGTTTAGGCAAAACCATACATAGACTTATTGATATTGTTTAAATGGACTCTCTTGCACCATTAAGTATAATAAAAGTAAAAAATTATAAAAATTTTAAAATAAAATAATAACGTTAACAAGTTTGTAAAAAGTTCACAAACGTACAAAGCAACAGTGCGGGCGTCCCTCAAACCGCGCCTCTCTGGGAGACCCGATGGAAGATCGACTCTCACAGAGAGGGGTGGTAGGAGGGGCGCCACTGAGGTTAGGGCGGGAGGGATGGCAGTCGCCACAGGCTGTATGAACACCTGAAGAACTGCCAACAGTTTTATATAGTAATTTTGAAGTAAAATCAGCTCTAGCATGCTAATTTGCATACTATTTTTTAAATATAAAATGAGTTTGACATTTGAATAATATTAGATGATCCAATCAGTGGAAATTGCATATATGTTACAGTTGCACTCAATGAATTAACTGTTTTAAACTAAAATGAGAACTATAAAAAAAATTGTAAATGTCTTAAATTACGTAAATAGTAGAATGCGGTAATTAGCAATATAGTAGAGGCGGTTGTAATTTCATTATGAAGTACAACAAATTTATAATATAAAAATTGTGATTAATGTTTCACATACCTAAATTTATATATTTTTTCTATTTTTTTAATAAGCACTACTTGCATTCCAGTCATCAGTAGGGAGACTAGGGTACCTGATGAGAGCTGAATAGCTCGAAACCGGTAGTGCTCTGTCTCTCCGCTGTTTGTACAGGCTCTGCGCTTAGTGTTTACTTATCATTTAATTTTGTCTATGAAATAATACACAAAACATTTTTTTAGAAATTAATAATGTATTTTTAGCTATCAATTCTAAGTTCTTATCATCTATTTTAAATTATTTTATTTTACTAATTATAATTTGGCAATAGTAATTAATTAAAATATTAAAACACGTTATTGTCTTGTTTTTTATATAATATTTAATGAATCAAATTGTATTAAATTGTTAACAATCTATATTAATTATGACCTTGAACGTCACCGAAATTTAACAATAGGCTACCAATGCATGCATTCGCTAACAGTAAAAATTGTACTAACATTAAGATACCAAAATCACACCCAGTTGGTAATATAAAGTATATATAAAGTATAGTTTATGACTAGTTTAGATTTTACATGAAATTTTGTTAACATTAATTGAGAACATTGCTATACAGCACATATGTACACATTTAAATATTATATAGAAGTTTATTAAAAATAGTAAGCAATAATGAACAATAAGTCCTTCGATGCGTGTATATGATTTCATAATTTCAGTATTTTCTAAGGAATAATCTACATCAACGATATATTTATTTTGTATTCAATAAATACACATACAGCAATTTAGATTTTATGATAATGCTTTATTTATACTATGTTTACACATCATTTAGAGCAAGATTAGAGAGTCACTAATAATCTGCTGTCGTTAGCTATGTTAAATTAAATCATTGTATTTTTACTATAAAAACACCAAAGTTCAATTTATGTATAAATCGATATGAATAATGGAATATGTTTAATATTCTAATTGTTCTTAATAAATATAAATGATAAACACATGACAATATTTCCGTTGTACATTTGTTGACGAAGTGACATATTATTATTAAATAATAATGACCTTGAACTCTATATTTCTTAAACAGTATGCACAGGTAAACAGAATTAACTTATATAATATACGGTAGTTCGTTCCATGACGTCATCCTTATAACTATAGCAATACCTGTCCATATTGTATTTCTTAGAAGTAAACATTGAATACGGTAATTGTAGCACAAACTCAAACTCCTATGTTTGATATCCATAATGAGAATTATTCAAATTGCAATAGAGCTTTTTGTCATACACTATCATTAAGTTTATGCATATGGTTTTCTCCCAAAAAGTAAAGAACCTGGCTATGAAAAGAACATATCAATTAATTGGAGCAAAAATATTTTAAAATTTTGGATGATCGCATCTGAATGATTACGTATTTAAAAGGTTTCGAATAAAATTGAAATAAATGAATTTATCATTGTATTAAATTATTATTATAATCTTTAATGATATATATATCGTTATATATATAGTGATAAGATCACATTTTGTCGAAAGCGCGATAATTATTTACTTTATTTATTGCTTTTAATTAATTAATTAATATTAGTGTTTTGAAATTGATCATTCCTAATATAACTAGTAAATCGACTATATAGGTCGAAATAATAATCGGTGCAAGTTTACCAGAACAAATATTTGAAAACATATGGGGGATTATTTAGGAAACCTATTGGGAAAGTCAGGCTTGCTATATGGTGCCTAGGTATATTATAAAATTCAAGTTCGCTGTTGGTATCTATATTAAGAAATTTAGTAAACCCAATAAAACAATATGTGTGTTAATGTGTGTTAATTTTAATAATGTTAATGTGTTAACACCATGATTATGCCTTCTTGATGAAAGGTGAAAGCTCGGATATTTTGTATTAATTGTAATAAATTTTATTGTGGTTTTTCTATTGCATTCATTATAGTTTTAACATTTTAAAACAGGCTCTACGAATGATTGGCATTCCCTTATCTCTTTCGAAATAAATAATTTTTTAAAGTTATTAAATGATTGGTATAATAATAATTATTCTATGAATTCTGTGTGTATTAATGATATACTACTGTGAGGGTGTCTTCGTTATCTAAATATACAGTTAATATGCAGTTAACTTCGTCATGTTGACATATTTTAGTAACTATAAATAGCGATAGCTAACTGTAGTTAATTTTATTAAATATGTAGTTCAAGGTCATCATTAATAATTGTAATAATTAATATATGTATTATTGTATATAAATAATTTTAATTAATTCAATCATTAAATAATATAAAAGCACTGGTTTTAATCCATATAATTTTATAAATCAGAAAATACTGAAACAATTTCCCTCAGTAACTGAAAATATATTAGAAATGGCGTATTTTTATAATATAAGTTTTAAACATAAAACACAAATTAATTTCTCAAAAACACTGCGAAATGTTTTAAAGAGGAAGAAAGTATGTCGAGAAAATTACATTAATTATAAAAAGAAAATGTCTTATCAAATGAGATATTGAATAAACTAAAGTATATATATTATACTAAAAATGTTATATAATTCATTTTAAAATAATAATCGCTTGTATTATATTACTTATTATTTATTCTATTATCGAATTATTTTCAATTTGTATATTTATGCTAATTATATTTAAAAATAATGAATAAATTATGCAAAACAGTAAGTTATATACAATTACTATTGATCGCACCGTATATTATTAATCAAATAACAAATTATATTATAACGTTAAAAATAGTATGCAAATTAGCTATTTTCTGTGGATTTTACTTCAGAATAGCTATAAAAGTATGGAAACCTCACAGTCTCATCGTGCGGCGGGTGGTCATTGCCATAGTTCAATGTCATCCACCACATCCTCAGCGGAGTCCCTCCATTCTCAAGGTATAGAGGGGCACCGCTGTTGTCTTTTTTAAGTTCATTTACATTAGTTACATATATATATTTATAACTTACTTTTTGTTTTTATAATGAATTAGTTTTTTCGTTTTTTTTATTAAATTAACAAAATGTAGCAAATATCTGTAAAACCTATATACAATAAATTAATAAATATTCAAATTTCATTATATAAATAAAGACACATAATAAATAAGTCATACATAGACAGACGAGTACAATATATGCATGAAGTTAAATAATGTTTTGTAACTTCTATGGAATATTACATAAATATAGTAAATACCTTTTATTGTATAATTCAAAGTAAATGAGTTTGCTATTATACATGTTGTTAATATTATTCATATAATATATATATATTTATTTTGCTATCGCTGTCTATATAACCATATTATGCTATGTAGCATACATACAATTGAGTTGTGACTTAAATCCGGAGGAATAAATAACTAGTTTTTAACATCGGCATTAAAACAAGTAACAAAGATAAACAAACAATTTAAATTTAAATAATGTAATAATTACTTTAAATTAGTTATAATTAATTTATTTGTATATTTCATAATACATTTCAATGTAGGTATATGTAGGTATTTTGATCATTTTTATCGACATTCTAAAATCCCTTACATTTGTTTTTATTAATCAATTTGATTATTTTAAAATCAATTTTGTTTATTTTAAATACTTTTGCATTGATGACCTCGAAAAATAGGTTAAATTTATTAAGGATTTGTTCTCCGGTTTTTCCTTTGGATTCAAGTTACAACCATACAATTGTGTTTATTTGTTATATTTTAGACAGTCATAGTCACACATAGCCACAGTCATAGTCACACATAGCCACAGTCATAGTCACACATAGTCACAGTCATAGTCACACATAGTCACACTAAAATTCACTACAACTATTTTTTTTCATACATGCCAAGGAATCCTACATGACTCGCTGTTCTGTGTGTACATCTAGGCAATAATACATTTGTTACACTTCCTCTTTTAAAATTCCAGATTTTAATACAAAGTGCATTTTTCTTAATAGGACAGATGGGGAAAATTAGGTTGACAGGCCGTCCTCGGAAACCGCCTCCTGAACCCGCCAGTGAAAAAAATATATATAATAGATTAGATTATATTATATTATATTAATATAGTTAAAATATGTATTTAATTAGTTTTAAAACATAAAGATTATATATTAATAATACACGTTATGAGAATAAGTTTTTGTGTTTTTCATTAGTAGGCCTAATTCAATTTTTTAATAATTAACAATGATATTATTTGAATTTGAAATTTTTTATTTAATTTATATTATGTTAATAATTTTTTTAGTTATTATATTTTTGAGCGCATACTGGTAATTAATAATTATTTAAATATAAAAATGTAGGCAAAATTTCTTTGTTAAGTGCCTAAAATTAATATTAGACTGCACGAGTTGCATTCCAGCATAATGTAAACTTCTCATGGAGATTACAGGTGAACAGAACGATTCGTATGAAACGTGTTAAAGAAGAAAGATATAATTGTATATCAATTAAAATTAGATTGTCATGAAAGGTTCCCGGTTTTTCTCGGGATTTCATTGTTATTTAAAAATGATAATTATTTTATTGTTATGTTTCATTAGTATTTCATTGTAGGATAGTTCTTTGTAAAATGTCAAGATGACAACAATAAAATGGTGCTTATCCAAATGATGCTGCAAGATAATTGTATGTTTGAAAATGAAAAGGATTAAAAAGTTTACTTGGCATAAGCTATGATCCGCTTTCACTGCGCTTTCACAACCTCTACAACTCTACACAACATCTACCATCTATTCCCAGTGTAATTCATCATTCTTTGATTATTTTTAAACATTGACATTTAACTAAATAAACTTATTGTTTCAGACGTAGCAATTAGACATTTATAATAACGTCAATTTTTAATAAAAATTATAAGCATTTTAAACGAAAAAAAATATTAACCCAAAATAGCAAAAAAAGGTTAAATTTAAAAAATAAAAATTCATGATAAATTTTCAAATAAAAAGATGCTTTATATCTCAATATCATTTAGAACAAATAATAATCAAATTTTGTAATAGTCTGATTCAATCCAATGATCTCAATAAATTTTTATGCCTTAATATAAAAGGAAAAAAAGTGTATATTGTTTTTCACATTTTAGCAAAGGAAAGGTTAACTGAAAATACAATTTGATATCTAAAGGATTTTATATTATACTTTTTTAATCATGTGACAAGTAATAATGTGACACGCTAGATTATTTTACTTCAAAATGGATCTTATTAAACTTTTGGCACCTCTACAGGTCTTTGTACAACGTGTGATGACATAGCTAGAGACATCCCTCCCGCCGTACCCTCAGCGGTGTCCCTCCTTCCCCCCCTCTATGAGAGACGATCTGCCATCGGGTCTCACAGAGAGGCGCGGCTTGAGGGACGCCGTTGTTGCTTTCTTCTTTTCTAATTGTTTTTACTATAACTTATAAATATAATAGATATATTTTCAGATTATTATTTTTTAAATACTTTTTTTATTATTAGTTGTATGATTTTATAAAATATATTGATATATAAATATAAAATTATATTTTAAGAATCTTTTTCTGCGGATAATTCTCCACACTAAATATAACTCAAAAGGCAGCCAACAATAAATACAACTACATTTACGAATGAGTACGTCTAATTGAGTTCATTGAACAAGGTCAACGGCAGAGTATAATTAACGAATCAACTAATTCATAATTTCAACTAAATTTTTTATTTCAAATATAAATATACTACATACTGCTTGAACACGTGAAACAATTAAGATACGTTTAATTTTTAATTTTTCGTAGACCTAGATTTATAATGTAGCTATTATTCTTACTTATAATATGTTAACTTATTAAATCATATATATATGTATTAGTTGAGATTATTAGAGGGTTTATAAAATGTATTACTTACTGATATTAACTATTAATTATTAACTGTAAAACATACATATCATAAATATTTACTTTGTAGCTTACAAATTAAAGACTTAAAATCATTCAATATGTCATTTTTATGTCTTTTATGTGTCAGTTTTTTTGTTAAAATATTAAAAACTTTATTAAATAAGTTTCATATTCGAAACAGGAAAATATTTAAAATTAAATTTGTTAATTTCATTAACAATTATCATATATATTGTTATATATTTGTTTATTTCTTTAATAAATTCCTTACGATATTTTGAACAGAAATAATGTAATTTGAGTTTTATTATCGAAAACGTATTGTATCTATAACATTAATTATATTATATTATAATTAATAACCTTGTTAAGCCTGAAAAGGGATTTTATTTTTAGATTCAATAAAAAATTTAGAATACCTAGGAAGGCAATTATATTAAAATTTATTCTGAGATATTACTTTTTATTTTGTGACTAATTAAATAATATAGTGTTAAATTATATAAATTAATTTTTACTTTTTTTCTCTAAAAATATGATTAAATGTATGTTGATGATAATATCCGCATTTAATTGCGTGATATACGTTTTATTCGGAAAAGGTCAAATCTTGAAATCACTGCTTCCCACTTATCAAATTTGCTAGCAATATCTGAAACTTTCAAAGTTGATATTTGGACCATATTTTAAAGTGTTATGAATATTGAAAATTATGAATAAAGAAAATATTCAACTGTTAGGTTAGTTATAAAAATCATTCAAAATTTTGTGCTTTAGTTTCAAAACAACATTGTTAGCCTGGATGTCACATGGCATTATAAGTGCCATTTGTTTAGCCAAAATAATTATAATTGTTTTTTACTATCAAAATAATTATTAGCATAATAACACTGTTATATGAGCTTTTATTTGTATCAACATTTTTGGGGTTAGATTCCGATTGTGGAATGTCAGAATAAGTTGACTAAATTATATCACATGGATAAGAAGCACAATCTTTTATTATTTGAAAACTGGCTCTAAGAGTATTCCAAAAGTTTCCAAAAATAGATAGTTTACTATACTAAAATTTTTAAGGATATATAACAAAAGTATGGAAATCATAAAAGTTTACATTGAATATTATTCAAAATCAACTGGATAATTTTATACCAAACAGAAAAAATTGTTTTTCGTTATATTTTTAAAATGTAAATTTCTATTTACACGACATAACCATATATATATATATATTTCATAATGTTATTTCAATTTTTAATTATACTTAGTAGAAAATATTAATTATAAAGTTTCTATTAGTAGTTTTGGAGATTGTAGATTAGGATTTACTTGTATATATAAAATGCATTAAGTAGTTGTGCGTCCCCATACCTAAACAAGTTCTAAACAAAACGTATAATTATAACAAATAGTAAAATCTCTCATGACATAATGACCCCCATTTTAAATTGTGAGAGATTCTATAATTTGGGCTTTGAAATTAATAATGCTCTATTCGCATTAGAAAAACAACTGTGTCGCGAAATATCAATATAATGTAATAAATAAATTTCACATAATAATAATCTATCATAATATTTAATAAACAAATCAGAACAGAAATCGAAAATAATTTAAAATTAATAATGAGTTTAAAAATAATAATAAAACAACTAAATAAATACAATATGAAACAGAGTTAACTATAAGCATACTCTGAGGTATTCAGATACGTAAATGGAAAAATGAAGTATTATTTAAATAAATAGTAATGTATTGGGATTGGTAATATAAATCTATATATTATATTGATTATATAATTATTATATTTAAAAGATGTAGTAGACTAATCGTGTTTAAACAGACGTATAGCATTATTTTATTTCTTATTTAGTTCAATAAGTTTAACCTCATTTTCAAATAATAACATACCATCAGCCATAATGTTTTAACCATTTTTAAATTTAACTTTGTGTAAATGTTAAAACTATTTTAGAAATATTCTGTTATCTAAAAGAAGTAGTACAGAATTGTAATTAAAGAAGTTTATTTGCCATAAAAACAGGATTAATCGTCTGTTTCCTGTTTGATTCCATAATGACACCGTCAAAACAGCGAAAATATAATTCGAAATGAATATTTTTATTTACAACATAAAGTTTGTTGCCATCATTTCCGTAGATAGAAATCGCCTCGTTCATATATGTCAAATTAAATAGCAATGAAATAGATGGCATTAAAAAAAACTATATTTTAGAGGTAGATAACCGTAAACATTTTAATTTTACTTCCCTGGAATTGTTGTTTATAATATTTATATATTTTTTTGTTGTATACTATAATGTTGCTTTAGTAACAAGTAACACGTTTTATAAATTCGTAAATGTTATTTATTTTACAACGATATAATTAAATGAACAATACAATTTTATGTTACGACCTGCAATTTATATGAGATAATAAAATAAACAGATTAGTTTTCTTATTCAAATTTATAAAAAGTAACTTCAGTTACATGCGCGAGCTTTTATATTTACAGTTTCCTTCAGGGGCGTAGTCAGGGGGGTTCGGCTTTTAATAAATAATATAATCTTAGAAATAAATATTAAACAACATTTGCTATTTTTATTAGTGTAATGTCTTTGTTTTTTTGGAAGCCTAATGTGTATAATAAAATTAGAATAATGAGTATTCAAATTGTATGTAAATTAGAATATTAGCAAAATGTTAACACCTATTTTGATGCGCTTCACACATTCTGAATCCCAATGAAAACGTTCGCATACAATATAGTACCTCATTTTATAAACTCACAACGATTGTTTCAGCATCCGTCGCACTTTCCTGAGTATGCGTTTGTATATCAAAAAGAAATAAAATAATAATCCATTCAGATTTACACAGCATTAAACTATTATTTGAAAATATCCATTCCGATTTCTACTGGATGATTAGCACGATTATATCGATTTTAATTTCTATACTTGCATATCTATCAATTTCAATTAGGACGATCGTACGCTTTGCTTACTTCATCTATAGTAAAGTAAACTAGTAAAAAGTAAAAAGTAAAAAGTAGAGTAAAACTACATGATATCTAAAGTAATAACTACAGCATACAATACAGTACCGACAACACTTTAAATTACCAATAAAACGTTATGTTTTACTATATAGCCTATAATAACATTATTTATTATTCGTTGTCTGGGTGTCTGGTTGTCTGGGTTTCTTTTTCTGAATGATAAGTACCAGTCATAAGAAACTCTTTGATCAAGGTGCCACTTTGGGGGGATTTTAACAACCA
>JAUZND010028582.1:0-23434 GCA_034780555.1 Coelogynopora nodosa
TGTGATTCACTTATAGTACCATTACCTATCTATTTCACTATGTGATTCACTTATAGTACCATTACCTATCTATTTCACTATGTGATTCACTTATAGTACCATTACCTATCTATTTCAATATGTGATTCACTTATAGTACCATTACCTATCTATTTCAATATGTGATTCACTTATAGTACCATTACCTACCTATTTCATTATTAATTGTGTCATTATAATATAATATTGGATGTCTGAAATACTCAGCTTGAAGTGCATAAATCTCTTGTTGAATAAACCCAATTATCAAATTTGGTGAATTGGACCATATATCCAACCACGCATCAATTGTATATTAGAAAAGCATAACTTTAGATGTTTTTATTTATAGAATATTATAAAAAAGGATATTATATTTTATAGTCGAAGTCTCAGACCTGCAGTCCTAAATATCAACATTGTTTATTGAATTAAAGTCTTAATAGATGTATTAGTACATATTGTATATATATTTATATATTGTAAAATATTACTAAATTTGTAAAAACATCAGTACATTTATTGCGATTCATTGCAAGTTAAAAAGCTAAGTTTATAACAACTACCATTTAAAATATATATCAGGAAAAATATCATAATATATAACACAATATAACTATTGGCGATAATGTTTAATATTTAATTGTATTTAATGTTATTTGGGAAAACATTGACAACATATAGGCATTTTCATTCTCTTCCATTTATGATTTCGAGCTATGTAAATGAAAAACCTCTGTAATTAATTTATGTAGTAACAGGCCATATATCATGCAATACTGTGTTTAATACAGAACATATTATATGTAAATTATTTTGGTGTCAGTATCAAATTATTCAAAGCAGAATGTTCAATGTTCAATGAAACATTGGATTGATTATTTTATTCCGTTCCTCATGTATTGGCTGTATGCTTATTATATATATGCCATGTACTATATATAAAAGCTAACTATATAGAATGAATTGACGCAAAACGACCACATACATATATATTCAGCAAGCTAAAGTTGACTTTGCTTGATTTGTTGTTGTTCCACAGAGCAGCATGTATTAGGATTATGGTTATACCATATAAAAGGAGTGTTTTACTAATTAAATCAGGCAACTTCCGATAATAATTTCTACCGAATCCGCAGTCTAAAACCAATTCGTATACTACCTTAAATCTTCCTGTATCCCCAAGCTTCTTTTTTCTCCCTCTTTCTCTCGCTCTTTCCCCATTATCAAATAAACAGGGGCAATCTGGTTTGCTTGCTATATACTTTTCACGATCAATTATTTATGCTTTCTTTGCGAGTTGGCAATTTATTGTTTATTGCATCACGCTGCAGTAAGCGTTCCTTGGCTCGTTTCCCTCTATATAATATAACGTTGCCCCCTTTCTCCCGGTTACAAACACCAGAACATTACGTTGTCACAACGATATAGTCATATCCTGGTTCCCCTTTTTATCCTTCTCTCGTTCTCTCATTCCCTCAAAACTAGAGATTCAATGGAGTCGGTTCTTACTTAGTTTTCCCTTATACACACATTCACTCTCACTCTCGTTCTTTTGCTTTTTTTTAATTCTCATAACTGAAAAGCCTAAGCACAAGATCATTGATTGCTTCAAATGAGGCGAAATGAAATTACAACACGACTACTTAAGGTTCGCTCTTTCTCTTTAGCTATTTAGATTAGAAGTTAATTTTGCTTTCTGTAATTTTGTATTATGAGTTGGATATAACAGGTTTTTATAGTAATGCAAAAACATTATTTGATAGTTGTAAATGTATTGTATTGTTATCTTCATAATAGTAATGTTGCAAATAAAAGTAAACCCGATAATCGAGTGCTTCGTATTGAATAAAAAGTTATATACTTTTTACTTGTTTAATTATATAATATAGGTGAGTTGTACAGTTGTACTATTCCTATTAGAAATTCACGGTTATTCATTTTCTCAAATTTTAATATAGTGTATCTTAGCTGAAACGAATTTTCATTATTATATTAGTATATTATAGTAAGTATATTATGTTTCAATAAATCTAAATATCATTTATAACAAACTTCGCTTTCTTGCATAGTCACCTCCATTTTCTGGGTTGTATTCACTTCTATTTAAGATAGTATAAGCTAAGGAAATCTGTATATATTTCTTTATGTAGGCCTACAAGTAAAATACGAACACTTAGTTAGAAAAGAAATGAAATGTAATACGTTATGGGGAGAGCTAATCGAGAGAAATGAAATACCATATATATAAGCTATAAAAATATAGGAGAGGGGCATTTTCACAATCTGATGACCTTAGACAGTGCCAGACGTTATATAGCCAACTAAACTATAGCGTCATTTCGAGTCGGTGGTTTCACTTGGTTGATATACGTTACTGTAGTATAGTATATTATATTAGAAAGTGGTGGAACTGAATGTTGGAGTTACAGAGCAGCCAACTACCTACACATGATCTCGCTACTTATGCAAACCGATTTTTCTTCAAAACTCAACTAACTTTTCGTATAACAACAACTTTAGACACAGTATCTGTGGTGGACAGTTTGTGTGCCGTGATTAAAACATTATATATATTATTCGTCTCCATCTAACATCATCACACTTACAGTATATAGACTACATTATATAGCCCTCAACATAGTATTTATTAACTAACTGACTAAACGTACAAATCATTATAGGTACCCGTCATCATGGTTGCCATAATTGTACTGATCTAACCTAGCTGTGAATCAATCAGCTATCTAACAACTATTTATACACAAAACGATTAAACAGTCCCCATCATTCCAAGGAATTTACTTTATACTTATGCCTGTTGTGTTGTTTCTACTATCGTTGTCACTGAGTGAATATACACACGTCTTCGACATTATACTCCTCATAGCTTCCCATTATATTCTACTATAGGAGACCGTTTAATGGCTGGTTGAATTTAAAGCCTAGAGCTTCGCGTGTACTGAACTGAATGTTGCCACTTCATAGAGAAGAAATACTCAGGGAAATTAGCTGGAGTTGAGCTGGAAAAAAGGAGCAGGTAAACGAAGAACTATCGTTTCTCTCATTCTCTCTCTCTCATTCTCTTTACTGCTTTGGTTCAATACACTCCCCCTATCTCTCAACGCACTCCCCTTGTTTTGCCCAATCCGCCATCATAATCGCGTTGCCACCTCGAGAAAGAGTGAGGAAAAAGCTATACCATTCCTTCGTGATTTTCATCTAATACTCACCAGATTCGTTCCGGAGTTAGTTCCTTCTTGTCTAGTGCTTGTCTGTGTTTTCCCATTGATGATCTCTTTTTTTCATACTATTTTTGATAATTTACATAATGGTATAAGTTTAACTATACCCGAAACAGTAACCCATTTGTTTGCAATGAAAACATAATTCGGATAATACATTCAATATATGGTTTTAATTGTGTGATTTTCCACTTCATACGGTAAGAGTTTGATAATTAGCCTTATATTAACTAGTTATTATTATTAGTAAATATGTTTACAATGATATTAATAATAAGTATATATCATTATTGGTTTATATTTGCCTTGTGGATTTCTCAAGGCAATATACTCCGATTTTACAAAGTAAGCTTAATAGAATTGTGCTGTATGTTTATTACATAATTTATAGTAAAATTATCACATACAACCTATATGTTTAACAATAAATAATATATAAATTAAATTAAAAAATTCCATCCATCGACTAAATAATATTAAAAAGATATACAATATAAAATTTTATTATTGATCGTATTATGCAATAAAAGTTAGTAGGCAATGTACATTAAATCTAATCAAAATGATACTTTTTTGGTTAGAAAAATAGGCTGAACATGCAGTTTCTAAGCGACTTTATTATTGAAAATTGTTCAAATTTATATTATTATCATAGTGGAACTACATGTATAGGCATTTTGTTATTAGTAAGTGGTTATTTTTAGTTATATTATGGGTTACTTGATTAATTTTATTCATATTATAAAAATACAATTATAAGGAAATGTAAGTGTATTTATTATACAAGTAATATATTTAACTAAAATGAAGCTATTTTTTAATCTGTTTAATGATAATTCCATGTTTTCTATTTTACGTTAATAACTCAGTCTATCCCATTTTATATATTCTGAACGGAATCAAGCAATTAGTCATTGTGTATGGCCTATTCTACTGAATATAGTTAACTTGCTGTGATACTAAAGACAACCAACAACCAACATACGGCAAATATATATATATTTCAACCAACGTGTTCTTTGTTCTAGATATGGAAATTTCGTTTGCTTGTTAATTCTGCTTAAATATGTAGATATATCATTATGCTTTGTTTCAAAGAATATTATAATTGCAGAAAAAGTGTATACACAGCTTCCGTTCACTATATATATATATATATTTATATACCATATACAATTAAATAATGTAGCATTTAATAAAAATAAAACATTTCCTTTAAAAATCTTTTAAATATAGATGATAACCTAATATCAAAATATATTAATGAATCCGAGTAATTGGAACTGCGCTTGAGCCCAGCTTAATAATATTAAAAAAATAGTATTGTAAAATTATGTTTGTTCGTGTTTGGATGATTAAAACAAAGTTTTAAATAATTAATTAATTCCATTAATTTTTAGTGCCATTAAAGGAGGTTGATTAAACCACAGCTGTTTTAGGTAATTTTCCGTATAATATATTTATGTTACATTCGTAACACATGCAGATGTAGGTTGACAAAAATCAAATCGATATATATATATATATATACAAACGATATAAGGACTATATAAAATATACTATTAGATAAGGTTTGAATACCTTTACACAAGAGGTATAATAGTATATGAAACATATGCAAGGCATGTGCAATTTGTGTTTACAACGGTCCTATTATATAACTTTAAAAAAGGGAAAAATGTAACCTTTTCTTTTGCTTAATATATATTGTTAATATTTCCAGAATAAAGATCATATAAAAATTAATCAAAATCATTTCTAAAGGATTATAGCAGCCGTGTTATATGTATATATATATATACAGTTATATATATATTATAGTAATCAATATTACAGTAGTACATCTAAAAATTAAAATAAGATATAAACATTTAATCGATGCAGCTTTCTTCTGGGAAATCAACTGAGGCTTAACTGAAAAAACGATACTTATAACAGATCATTTGAAATGGTCCCATACAGCCCACATAGATCTATATATGCACTATCAATCTACAATATTTTGATAAATGTGGATTATCTTAATATTTATTTAATGTTTTCTGTTTTCTATTCAAATGTGTCGACAGAAGGTTACCAGAGAGTTTATTATGTAACCTGTGTGTTGACTCTTTGAAATAGGCTATTCGGAACTTTCATCAATGTTCCCTTCTTTTCACTCGTGACTATCTATGGTCTATGAAAACCGAAAGCTGGAGTTGCATAAATTTTTAATCATTTTTTATTATTGTGATTACTTTTGCATCATTTTAAAGATTTTAATAAAATCTTTTCATCTCATCGTGAAATAAAAAGATTTTTCTGAGTGACGTACTTTATATTATAATTTCAAATCAATAACAATTATTAATAATAAATGCTTTAAAACTAAAAAGGCCAGTGATCATATAACAAATAAATTTTTAAAAATTTATTGCAATTCTTTATTTACATTTAACGATTTTTATGAAAAAAACATATTATTATGATCGATTTTACTATTTGATCTTCGGACGAATATTTTTTCAAATTATTTATGTGAATCGTAATAATACGCTAATCAAATTTATGAAATAATGACTAACTAAATAAAAACTCATTTGAGAAACCAAAAACTCTTTAAAATAGTTTACCTATAGGTAAAATAAGTGAAACTACATTCATGAGACGCATATTAATGATTATTTTTTGTTCTTTAAACCATCTTTTTAAAATGGAGTTTAATCCTTATAACGTTATTATTATTATTAAGTTGTGATATATTTTAAAATTAATTAATTATCAATAGTGACCTATATAATATTAATAGCAAATAATCAATAGTGACCTATATAATACTAATAATAAATAATCAATAGTGACCTATATAATACTAATAGCAAATAATCAATAGTGACCTATATAATATTAATAGCAAATAATCAATAGTGACCTATATAATACTAATAAAAAGCTATCAATAATTGCAGGAAATATTTGATATATCAATTTTATTTTATGCCTTTCTTGGTATGAGAAGATAACTTATTTTCTTTAAAAATATGTTTAAAATATTGTTAGTTAAATGTATACGTATTAAAAAGTAATTATATAAATTATATGTTACACTGTGATCATACTTTACTATAATATATTACAATAACATAATTTATAGTTATTAAAATATATATAAAAATAATTGACTATTATTGTTATAAGAACATATAAGTTCACATTAATAATCGAGGCACAAATGCTTATTTAAATTGAAATACCTTGTATTTTAAATAATTGTAATAGCATTTAAATAGTTTTTTAAAATTAATAAATGTTCCAATATGTATATATTTAGGTGTTGGCCATGAAAAATATATATAACAGCATTTTTTTGTACAGCACCGATTACTTTTTTCTTATATTCAATTGGACATATAGTTATACTGTTGTGGAAGTCTCATACAAAAATACCTTTCGTAATAATTTAATGAATAAGTTATGTGTTAAAATAAATATAAAAATATATAGGTATTTTTATAAATACTTTTCTCTTTATATTTAAAATGAAACAAATATATAGTATCAAGAAATTAATACAGTTTCTATGAGATGTCAAATCAGATTTTCCTTTGCCTTATTGTCCAAAACGCTGAAATATATTGAATATATGTAGATCAGTAGAAAGAATATTAGTAAATAGTTATTTGTACATATTTTCTAATGTCACTCAAAAAATGCACAATTTTGAAATAATTTTTACACGAACTTCTTACTTTTAAACTCAATATCTGATTTTTTAAACTTTAAAAATAAAACATATACATTTAAAAATAATCACAAAATTAAAAAAATAAAGAAATGTCTCTATTGATAATTTATTATTAGTATTATATAGGTTACTATTGATAATGAATTAGTTTTAATAATAATAACGTTATAGAATTAAACTCAATTTTAAAAATATGATTTAAAGAACAAAAACTACTAGTAAATATCCAATTAAAGTTTCTGTACATTTTGAGTAGAAATCAAAATTTGAAGGATGTGGTGTTCTGGATTGTGGAGGAAAGTGGTTAGGATCAGTTTCTATTTTAAGCGATAAGTCTATCTTTAGTCCACTGAGAAAGGATTACTATCTAGATATTATTAACCTATAGTTGACTACTTTATCTCGAGGCGAACTTTACAAGCAAAGACGAATATTTTTTAAATATTACAAACACAAACAATTTTAAATTTCCTATACAATAGTACCAAAAAACAATATTACATTTAGGAAAAATTAATTATTTATTTTAATCGCATTTTGACATCGTGTTATATTTAGCAATTCAATAAACTGTTATAAATGTTAAATTTAACTGTTAAACGATAATCCCATTTACAACAATGCTAATACAGTCCAATATTAAGTGTTATCGATTTTTTACGCGAGTCTAACTGACACTACTTCGGCAACCTTATAATATCTCTAGTCCTTCATTCTTTATGGTTTAGCCTATTGCTAAATGAGTATATAATATACGTAAACCGTTGAATCCATTTATTGACATATATATATATATATATGTATAGCCTACATTAGACTCCCACATAGTCAAATACTTTGGACTTCCATCATTTGGTGTTGCCACACGTATATTACATGACATTATATAGGACAAGGTGAAAATGGGTGAAAGATGGCCAACTTCCACGATAAGATTAATATATAAAAAATGTTTGTACACTGTGAGCCGCTCCCCTGTGTCCCGCTTTGGTGCTAAGTGGATTGGGGAAATAGTTTATTTTCCCTCCGAGTTTAGTGAAGACCAAGTGTTAAATTATATCACTGATAATGTTGCGAGCGTTGATGTTTCGAGAGCCAATTTTATAACCAGAAAAGTGAACAAATTCACTGTACCCTTCCTTTTTTGGTTTAGTTGCCTGCTGTGCGGCTTCTTTCTGCATCTCCGGTTATTAATTCTAGACAGACACTGACTATAGTCTACTCATTTGCTCGTTCGTCTTCATCAGTTATGTGAAACATTTGGTCACATATAAGAATCGATTATGCTATAGACAAACTGCATACAGGCTATGATACATGCCTACTTGAGTCCTTGAAACTGCAAGAAAAATACCCCTCCTATACATAATACAGTTGCATACTATATATATATATATATATATATATATGCAATGGATGCTCTCTCTACATATACATTATATGGGATACATTGCTGCGGGAAAATATTATTTATCATACTAACGCAGTAAATATATTCAGGTTTCTTTCTGCTCCTTAGATATAAGGTGTATACTTGTAATATTATAAAGAAAACTAAAAGGAGAAAAACACACACATTAAAACTAATTTCTGTTACCATATTATTATATATTATGCATATATCTATATATATATACAGTTTATAATACTTTTTGCTGTTTACTTACGCTCCAAAAATCTTATGATGAACAACAGCGTTGTCGTTGTAGAATATCACATTAATTCTAATAACTTGCGGGATGAAAGCCAAAGCATCTAGGCGAATTGATTGTCTGACTCTGCTAGTAATTTTTCTGAAAAATTTCAGAGTATACAGTCGTTTTCTTCCTTTATCACGAGCAAGGCGACACAACTCGTTTCATTTTATCTACTATGTGCATATTATACAGACAACATTTTTCAATAGGGACATCAGAAAATAAGCATTTATGAAATATAGAGAAACCTGTACCTATATACATATAAGAAATATCTTATTTTTTTCTATACTATAATTCTAGATATAATACGAGCAATGCAAAACAGAGATTAAAACAAATTCTGTTTGTATTTTTTACACACGAATATTCTTACTAAATGTATATATTATTATATTCGTATTTGGTATACCTATAATCTTTGAGAATATTTCTATTTTTGAAGATTTATTATCTTCATGTATGCTACTATTTCAATAGTATGTATACCTACCCATTGTTGAATGCTTGCCTTATTATAATTATTTGATTATGAGATTGTGAGGTTTTTATCAAATTTCAGTTTTTTGTTGTTGAAGTCCTATATATACATACATTCAGGTGTTCGTATATTCATATTGTGGCGTGTTTAAATATTTTAAATAATAAACTGCTTTAAAGAACTACTTAACAGTGTTAGGTTATCTTGTCTCCATTAAAATACTTAATTGTGGCGTTTTATAATTAATATATATATATTTATATAGATTTGCCTATTTAGTTTTGTCTAAATGTTTTACTTTTATTTTCAATACTATATTTCTTTGTTAATATTCTTTAAAAACAAGATGGTCAAGTAGTTTTGTTGAGCTCAATGAGTGTAAAATATTCTTCATAATGTGTCATCTGAAGGTATATTTTAAAAATATAAATAAATTAGTACAGGATGAGATGAATAAGTCTTTCAGGTAGTTTTTCAATATTTGTATACAATATAAAACATATAATATATATTCTGTGTATATTTTATTATTGCATATAATTCTTTAAATTACTTCAAATTCGGTAACACATTTTTCATAATTATTCATGTAAATCGGCATTATCGATTTATCGACATTATCATGACATAATCGATTTGATTTATATACATCATTAATTGTTAATTTGAATGGATTCACTGATTTAATTTTATTTAAACTTTTTTGAAGCACAAATCCTACGTATTATTGTTTTTAATCAAACTGCAAAACATATATGTAATTCAAATGTTTAGACTGAAGGGTTAACACAAGTAATGAATATATATATTAATAACATTAAACATATTAATCAGCAGATCCATCTATAAAGAATGTCCATGTTAAATATAGGCCTACATATTTAAAGATATTTTCAGCAAAATATGCCCCTTTGCCTTCTTTTATACTTAATTATATATCTAATTTTGAACAGATTTTTTTTCAAAATGTTATTTATAAAACGATATCATTTCCTTATACCTTTACACACATTACTTGCCTCAATAGTCCAATAAAAGGGGGTGACGCGAATGTGCTTGAAGTGAAACATTTGAATAGTTTTTGCAATAGCCTGCTTTACGAAGGTTTAGAAACTATATAATGTCTTCCTTTTTAACATTATATACCATAAGATTATGAAAGGTTTACAATTTGCTTTGCAATGTGCTTTTGCGGTGTAAAATCACTGATGCCATGAAAGTTACCCTTCGTATGAACTGATTTTAAACAACCTTTGAAACTATTAATCACAATATTTTTTATTGACGCTGTGAGAGTGTGCAGAATAAATAACATATTAGAATTAGACAGCATACATAGAAAAGGAACATAATTATTCTAAAAGTTTAATTAAAACTCTGTCGCAGCTTACATTGAAATCCTTTGTTTCAGGATAAGAAGTAGTAGTAACATCCTTATATAACATTCCTTTTTTATGGTTGTTTAATTTGGCAAACAATATTTTAAAAAATACTACAGTGCATGATGTCTCTTACTAAAAATGATTATTTTGCCTAAGTGAGATCATGTTTTCGCTTTTTTTCAATACAATAACCACAAAAACAAACAAATAATTAAATAGAAGTCATTATTAAATTATCATGGAAATATATGATGCCAACGGTTACTGCAGTATATAATATATATATGTTTAATATACAATTGTACTATAATAGACTTTTTTCTATAGAAGCACGAATAGCGCTTGAACAAAATGATAAAGTAATTAAGAAACTGATTTGTTACCTATTAGTCAGATATAGTTTGCTATTTTCTGAAAGATAGACATTAATGAGATGAAGCAAACGATTCAGCGCTCATTTAGAAGTCTGTATACGGCATGGAGTATGACACTTCGTCGACGTCCATCAATAAGTTGAGCGCTTTCTGCAAGTCGAACCGAACTGTAGTCCTCTAATTCGTTCCTGTTATCGGATCGACTTCTTGGCTTCGCGATTGTGTAGCTAGCCTATATATTATGGCTCTTCGTCCCGGCATCCCTGACTCGTCTATCTATATCTATGCTCCCAGCTGCTTTAGCGGGATTCTCAAGTATTCCTATATCAGCTGGAAGGGTCAGAGTATAGCCAAGCGCAAACCAAAAGCCACAAGGCAAACCAACTCCATCGCATTAATATATTATAGGTTTTAAAGTCAGTCACCCATCAGCAATCTACTCTTGTCTGTAGTTAGATCTATCTCGTTCGTTTTACTCTTTATATTAGTTTTTTCTATTTTCGCATATATTCCTGCTTTTCATTTGTCTAACTTTCATGCGATTTTATAAATTGTTCTTCAGTTTTTTCCTCATATTTATTTTCCAACTGTTTTTGTGTTTTGAGAACTCCAAATAAATATAATAATCAGGTCAACTTCTGTTTAAAGATAGTTTATTTCCCCAATAGCACCTTGATTATGTCAGCTTTTGAATTAATTCGAGACTAATCATGTTTTAAACAAAGTATTTAAATGGGATTTATTCTCTACAGTTCCGGAGTTGCCCACTTCAAACCATATGTCAGTCGTTCAATACTTAATCAGTGTTTGCAGCGAACTCTCCTATATTCTTTGTGATGAGCTCAATCAACACTGTGCTTACGACTGTGACAGATTTAATTCTATTATCCTAACAAAGTGGTAAAGTTAATTTTATTACATGTAAGTTTTGAATATTTCTAGACGGAGCTTAATATATTATTGAAACACATACAAAAATGACTTACTTGAAGGGTGAAACAAGTGGCAATATTTAATTACGTTTACATATCATTAAACATTTATTTAGCAGACGCGGATTATGGGTCAATGTAGCTGCTTGTATTTAAGGCTTTGACATACTTTGTGTCGTTTTTACACATTGATTTCTTTCATTTTTATATTATTTAAGCGTAAACATTAATTATATTAATTTAACGAATTGTTATCGAAAGGCTACTGATCAAATATTTGTGATTATAAATAAGCAAGTAGACAATAAAGTATTTGCTAAATGATTCGACTGAAACTATTAATTTGATTATATTCTTTAAATACAGAATGTGTAGAAACAACTGAATTTAAATGTAATAATTTTAAAATTACATATATTAATATTATTTTTATATATCTTTCATTCTATAAAATCCAAAATATTTTACATGGCCTTGAGTTTTCACGTTGTCATTTTTATACTTTTTTATTATTCTACAATATACAAATATTTTTCATAGTCTCAGTTTCAGATTATTAATAAACTTATTTTATAGTTATTTTTTAATTAGACAGAATTATCAATTACTTCGTCATTTCATTGTCGTTTATATTTTACTCCATTACCCAATTGGATTTTATTGCCCTACTATATGCCTTTCGTGTGTAACTTTTATAAATCATATTTAAAACATTTATAATAAGTTATAAATGGACGAGTATCTTCATGATAAAGAAATATTGTAAATGAAGTAACACAAAACAAATAATTATTTTTAAATCTAATAATTATTCACTTCATGTCGGTGGTATTCATTTGTTTAATATTTTGTACATGTTGTTTCAACAAACTGTATACTTGAAAAAGATAGAAATTATGAAACTACTGCTACTTAGTTTGCTACAACTTAATAATAATCGGACCCCCCCCCCACACCAGTGGTGGTGACTTCCAAGGCATTCCAACAAGAGCTGCAACTATAGCCGCCACCATACTTGAGCCAGTAACACAGTTCAGGTCGAGGGACAGAGCGAGACAAGAACCCAGCCACACCGCTCGCCAGAATGACCGACCCCGACCGCAAGGACGCCCACTCGGTGGCCTCGACGGGGGACGTCAATAGCGCCAACGCCAACACCTCCGGCAACGCCATCAACTGTAATCTGGCCAGTGCCTTTGAGCTGGCGGCGTCGGCGGCGCATATGGACGCGGTGGCTGCTTCGGCGATGCTCGGTAGGAAACGTGTAGATGTTCAACTATGGGTGTATATATTATGTGGACCCTCAGCAGCTGAATGCAGTTGTTCGTGCAGTTTGCGAGTTCATTTGTGTGTACTCGAATGTCATGTATATATTGAAATATACTCTAATTTCATTAGGTGTACTCGAATGTACTCGAATTTTAATTATATTGTGTGTTATATTTTTTAGTGATTATTATTATATATAGGAGGAAGACACAAAACAACAAATTGGATAATACCATAATTCAGGCTAATTACTTCATTCTACATAATATATTAATATCTTACTTGTATTTCTCCATAGTCTCTATGCATTCCATGTGTATTGATTATTCGGCCTAATGTTGTATACAACAGATTATATACCATAAAAATAATCGTAACAACAATTTGTCAAAAAGCATATTACAATATACTCGAATGTTTTTGGACTGAATGACGTGGCCACCTTGGATCTAGATTTATCATTTAAATATGAGTAAGTGTTTAAAATAATTTAATGTTAAGTTTGTATGCCTAACCTTTCTGAACGTATGTGCTTTATCAAACGATAATACAAATATATATATATTTATTACAAACAGCTATTTTGTGTATATATAACGTGATTCTTTTGTAAAATTTAATATATATACAATTAATTAAATATATTTTTATTTAGTGTTTTTAACCGAATCAAATACATGAGCAGCAATTAAAAATGGTATGCTTGAAATATTAAAATCAAGAAAAGAATCCATAAATGAAAAGGTAAAAAGGCAATATTACAGCTAATCCAATAATATACTGTATAAAATATCAAAAATTCGCTGTCATACATATTATTATCCTAAATTGTGGTCTGTAAATATTTATGCTTTTTACATTTTATTAATTTTTAATGCAGTTTATTTGATATGTTGAAAACACGCATTTATTTGAAAAGTTCCTTTTTATTTTTATCAATAGGATATTTAAAGAAATGAATCTGATACATATATATATATAGTTATCATAATATTAATAAAAATGTCACATATGTATACACTTACTGGCATCGATATTCAATCTATCAATTTGACTATTCAATAATGCAATGCGACTTTAGCTATTACGCGTGATAAAAACAACACAGTCTGTCTATCTACTGTTCTTATAGTTGCATATCTATGGGTAGGCCTATAGGAAGACGAAGTTATGACTCTCGTCAGATATAGCAGGTATAGTCAGCTGTTGTCTCTTCTCATTTCACAGTCATGGAAGTTCTGTACTTTTCAGCTATGAGCGAAATGTACGAGCTTGCCGACAAAGTATTGTTCGTCTTTGAAATTTAAAAACTTACAACTAGGTTTGAGAATTTTGGATTCAGATAGAAACAGAGAGACACAACTTGTTCAAAAAAGTTGTTGTGTATTGTAGGGTCGATTCTAATTTAAATATAATGCTGAATGTAGTAACAAAGTAAACCACACAAAAAACCAGGCCATATCTGATCGTATTTAAATACACCTTAAAATTGAAGCATTGACGATTAGAAGAGGTTGCCGTATGTTTTCTTTTAATAATTATACTATATAAGTATTTATTACAATACTTCTAGCCTGAATATTTTTCTCTCAAAATATTTAAGTAGTTAGCAATTATTATAGGCCCTAATGTACACAAGTGAATAGTCAAACAAATTGTTGAGAAAATTAAATTATAAAATGAATTAAAAAAACCAATCTATACAAAGACTAATGTTTGTGTGTTTCCAATGATGCACCTTTTATGGACGCCAAAAATCGTTTCAGTAAATAGTTCAGTATTTTCACATATTTACATATTTTTAGTAGGCTACCGCTGGGTATATGAGTTAAACAATTTATTGTAATTTCTATTTTAAAAATACGTGAATTTCAAACCATATGTATTTTTCTTGCTTGATTAAAGTATTTTTTACTCCATTTTAAGAATGACAAACTCGAAAATTTTGACAACCAAAATCTGTTAACGACAATATTGTACTATAATTCTTGAGCATTCTAAACTTTTAATCCTGTCAGACCACCACTGTGGAATTCGACAGCTTTGGTTTTGTGTAATTTATAAATATATACGATCGCTATCATTTAGAAACAGATATTATAGTTTTTAAGATTTTTATAATGAGGCTGATCGATCGTGATGAAATTTGTTTCTTCTCGGTGATCGAAAACTTGAATAAGAACTTGTTAAGATCCTGCAAAACTTATCACGTTCTAGATTTTCTCGTAAGATCCCGATAACTAACAATATTTTTTTGTAAGATTTGTGTTCAATGTGAACATACAGTTCTGGATTTCCAGGCAATGTATGGATTGAAAAATTCAACATCTTACCAAAAAATACAAGTTTCAATTGATCGGTTACGTTACCTTGTGTAAGACTTTACGGTAAGATATTGGTATGAAAAAACCAAGACATTTATAATCCATCAAAAACATACCAGTAAATTCAATATCTTATTAAGATAACGATCTCTGATAGTGGAAGAAATCTTAAATTCACCTGAATTAGAAGTGAAAGCAAAATATTGTACCGTTTTACAGACACACGCCACATGTGTCACGCTGTCAGTTCGCACAACTCTCTCTCTCTCTCTCTCTCCAACTCTCTCTATCTCTCTCTGTCCCAGGGTCCGCCGGCTTCCTCTACAACCCCGGCTACTCCCAGCTGGCGGCGGCAGCGGCCTTCTCCGGCTATGGGCTCACCGGGTTTCCCATGGCAAACGCGGCCGCTGCCCTCAACCCGGCCGCCCAGGCCTTCCACGGGTTCTCTCAGGCCTCGGCCGACTCCCTCAGCCTCGCCTACGCTCAGAGTGCTGCCGCCTATGGCCTCCTACCCCAGAACGGTAGGGCGAACGAACTTCTCCTTTATTTCCAATGTAATTTATCAACGCGTCGCCTGATTAGTCATTAATAAAGTCACGTGACCTCGAATCGATTTCCTGTTTTGTACTTTTTTATATGTTTGTATTTACACTTAAGACTATAAAATCTTTTACTTTATTATAATGTTTGTCAAATAATACTCAGTGGTACTAGGGGGGTGTAAGAGAGGCTAAGTATTCAATATTCAGTGAGCTCACATTTCGATATAGGAGCTCTTATAGTAGGTAAAGGACCCTGGCAGAGGAAGGGCCCCTGTGTAATCCCTCTCTAAGGCCTCCTCGAATCACTAAGAATGACGTCATTATTTAATTACTGCGGTCACACAATTCTTGTAATTGAGAGATATTGACGGATTGATAGATTGTGTTCAAAATGTAACTGTCTGTACTGTCTGCTAACTTCATGTTATCAAACTAATTACTGAAGTCATTTATATTAAACATTGCAATTGGTTCAGTTTATTATATTAATTTACATAATATATTCTGTAGCCTTTTCGGCAATTAATGGTCTAAATATATATAATATAGTTCATTAATTAAAACAAATATTATATCGATTATATAATATGGAATTATCAATGAAATGGTAAAACCAATCTATAAATAACTTATCTAATGGTATCTATTTATTTTCAGAACATTCGTTATTATTGTTCGTGTAGATAAAATTCCCTCATATAGAATGCTGATAAATATTTTAATCGAAAAAAGTTTATATTGATCAATACCAAATATGGCTTCATTTTGATTTTTTATTCTTAACATTTGCATTTGATTTAATCAATAATCGTACCACCTAAACATAATTTGTTTATGGTATAATGTTTCTTCGTTGGTTATGTGTGTTTCAAAATATACGCCTTTTTGTTTCCTGTTAAGAATTTTTATAAAATTAATAATTTTGTTTTTATGATTCACGCAAGTTCGTAGAATGTAGATTAATATATTTAGGTTATTATTATTATCAATGTTTAAAATATAATATGTACAATTTAAATTTCTATCTAAACTACTTTTCGTAAAAACTCCTACAAAGTCGCAAAATATACTTTAAATAGTTAAAGTTTTAAAACTAATTAATTAAATTAAATTTCTAAAATTATATCTAGAAATTTGATTATATCTTAATGATTAATGTAGCTGACACGCAGGAGTCTTAGAAATTCACATTAATATTTAGCTATAGTACAATGATAATCTACACGAAACATATTTTTTACCCGTCCAACATTACAATTGTGAGATGAGAGATAGATCCTAATAATCATAAATCAGTTGACTGATTGTTATCTAGAAAACAATTTAAAACACTAAGTTACATTTCGCGGTGTGTGTATTCTTTCATTGTAACTCATCATCAATTCCCTTTTCTCTTCAGCCGCCGGGGCGGACTGGTGGCGGATAGCACAGGAACAAAGCAGAAGAATCTCAGATGGTGAGTTGAAATCATATTCTTCCATTTACCAAATTGAAATGACCTGATGATACCTGGAAAATACAAAGAAATTAAATTATAACATTTGCATGTGGTTAGAAGTAAAACAAACCTGGGGTCATCGATTTTTTCAATATTAATCAATAATAATGAGTCTATATTATAAAATGTTATCTGTAATTAATGCGCAATTAACTGAAGCCAACTATTCTAATTGTTTACAATTTTTAAACATGCCGACATATATATAATTATCATGAAATTAATAACTGACCTAACCATTATTTTCTAATAACATTTTTAATGTCCCAATTCCACAAATACATAACTTTAAATATGATACATAGAAAAAACAAAAAATCATATTATATTATATAAACCTAATTTTGATCATAACAGCCAAATTTGAAATAACGTATTTGAGCAAGGTTAAATGTCAACATTATATTTTTTTAATATGTAACTCTTTTAAATTATTTTTGTTTTACCTTTATTTTAAATATTAGAATTTATTTATAAATAAATCAATAATGAAGTATAGGCCTATAAGAGTTGTACATAAATACATACATAACAGAACAGACGCATGCGTATGGTTTGGATATTAACCATGTAAAAACATAACACTTCAGTAATTAATGCAGATGGAATGTTTAAATGAGATGTTGATGTCGTCATATATCTTCTAAACGATATAATTATGTGTTACCGTAAACAATATGTTGTATATATAGGCCACACTAAATGTTCTATGAACATGAAGTCTATAAATCAGACGCACGCATATTATACATAAAACTACTTTGCTACCAAACGCAGTAGCTATTAATAAACTATTTTTATATTGACTAAGAAACACTTATTTTTGTCTCAATGACTTTCAACGCAAATATTTTAATTATCTATTTCATGTATCCTTGTATGCATTTATATTAAAAATAAATATCAATGTGATTAATAAATTATAATATAACAAATTTTTAAAATGTCAATTATTTAATATAAGCATATATTATTGTAATCTTCTTTCAATTTTGATATTCTTGCTTTTCTTTTTTGAACGTCTTTAAACGTTTATCATAATATGAGACTTTGTTAGATATTGAATTAGCTTCTTATGAACCAAGCGCGGTTTGTTTTTTCCGGTTTCAAAGCAATGCTATATATTTAAATCCATTCTGATTTCAGTAATATTATACATGAAATAGTTACTCTCTCCACATTATCCCATTGTCCACGATATCCAATAATGTTTTCTGTTGCAGATGTATTTTGTGCTTCTCATCTCCCAACTAATAACAATTAGAAGATATTAGATTTCATTTATCTATATAATATAGCCTATTTATTAAATAAATAAGCACAGAGTCATCAAATTTGGAATTGAGCATAAATATTCATGACATTTTAGAGTTGAACATAAATATAAAGGAGGTTTACTCAACTCATTTCTTCACGTATAAAATCATAAAAGCCGAACTATTACATGAGAGACTTGGTTTATGATTAATTGTATCGGTTCTGCTCTTTTCAGAAATTTATCGTTACAATATATTCTTAGAAATTTTAACATTCATTTAATGGAAGCTCAAATGGATATATTATTAAATATGAAATACGGTCTCTTAATACAGCGTCACATGCATATTTTATGGGAAATGTATCAATAATTTGTAACATATTTTATGGTTTGTTTATTCTATAAGTATAGGCATGCCGTTATATGGTTATTCACTTCAACTGCTGCAATTATGCATTGCTCAAGTCTGAGGCATATATATTTGTTTCAATAAATATAATTTTAAAATATAAATAATTAAATATTTAGGTATTATATAGTTATGTTACAATTGAAGAAATTATCTAGACCGAGTGTTCCACAGACTAATTGTCTCACTGACAAAACGTTCAAATGTCCTCCAACTCCCCCCCCCCCCCCACCATTTTTAATAATGATTTTGTTTATTAACTACAATTTACATTATGGAATGTGATATATTATAAAATTATTTAGTGAACCCGCAACTCTGTATTTAGCAACGACATTCCTATAATATAACATATTTACAACTTAATCTTATAACAATGGAAATGTTTAGGGGATATTTTTAAAACATTATTTATTATTTTGGAAAAGGTTTTATTTAAGACGTATTTTAGTAATCTATTAACAATGGAAATGATACAATTGTTTCCCTGTAAATAAGCATAAATGTTCCTTTATATTTTTGATAATCGTATATTAACAATTATATTTCTACTCTAACAAGGGTAAACATAAAATCCATTCAGAAATGAGAAATTAAAGAGATTTTTTAGTAATCTACCAAACAAACAAATAAACAAAGAAACTTATATAAAATTGACGCTAAAGAACGGTATCAATTAACTCGCCGTGATTATTTTTATTATTTTCATTATTTTCATTATTTTCAAAGATGGTAACGAATGTTGTTATAGATCGATAACTGATTTAATGTTTTTGCAACTTATATAATGAACATCATGAAAAGGTTCCTATTTTAAATATTCATATATTAACATTAATTGAAGCAATTCTATTAAAACAAAATAGTTCAGTTAATTATTGTGATCAATATTTTTGATGTAGATCTAATTTTTCTCCGATGATTTAGAAACGGGCAAAATACTTCGACGTTTTTTATTATTTATATTATACTATTACGATCCTGCATATTTATGTTTATAACGAGCACATTAAAATGAGTGACTATGAAAGAGCAAATTTACTCCAATTATAGAACTATCCATCCCTGTAATCTCTTCTTAGCATAAGCCACCTTATAAGCAAACTCTTGTCAATGCATCCATATACTCGTTCAATACTACACGATAATCTAATATAATCCCCTGTCCACTCATTGAAAATGAAGGAGATAACTCGTCCATTTTATTTAACAAGTTGATCAATCTACATCCTCCACATCCCAGCTATATGACCCGTGCCATCCATCGTCCACATCCCCCTGTTCTCTCTCTCTCTCTCCTTTCTCCATCTCCCTCTAGCTCTCCCCTCACTCAGTGACTCGAATCAATATCCCTGTATGCCTCGACGTTTGCTCCCTTTATACCGTGCTCAATTCGTATATATCGACATTGAAGATCCTTAAACAACTTTCTCAGTGTCGCGTTGGTCTTTGCTCTCCTCCCCGCCCCCACCCCCTCCTCTCCCACCACTGTCCGTATTGATATTAGTCGCACGCCTGCCTCTCTGTCTGTTGACTTTGCCAGTTTTCTAAAATCCCATTTCCTCAAAATATCAAATCATTTTTTAATTCCAATAACCCAAACCCGCCGTTTTGGAACTTTACGTAACTTTGTTGATTCCTGGAAAACCTAGTTTTTTAAATAATATATCAATATATAAAGATATTTTTTATCTACTTAAACTAGATTGAATTTTCACTGTGAAAATGACCTATGTATAATGTAATGATTCGTTCATAAGTAAATTATGTAAGTATGCTAGTAAATTGTTATCGTAAAACAAATAGATTCCGTTATGTTTTTATTTTGATGTACTAAATTGGTTTAAATCAGCTATACGACGTTTAGTTAAGTGTCGTATTTTTGGAATTGAAAAACAATTTATTCAATTATCTAAGCAATACATTTCCGATTCTGTGTTGTTTTGCGCACGTTCAAATATTATATTGGGCGTAGTTTACACTTTAAAGTAAAATACTTTGGAGAACGCGATGTTGTACACAGTTGACTTGAAGTAGCCTACATATATGTAAATATTAATTTGTTTCGTAAATAAATATGATAGTATACAGCAAAGCAATTGTTTACTTATATAAAAAGGTTAAATATGCTTTTAATCTGCATGCTACAGACACGTCTGATTGTCATATGCCTTTTCATATTTATTGGAACTCTATTTTTCGTGCTGGACGCTTACAATTAGTCATTTTAATGTCGATTTTTGGTGGCACTTCCGTTTGGTATATATATATGTATGTATATACATATATATTGTTGATAATAGCTAATGGTGTTGCAATATTAAGTGAAATTATATGATCATATACTTACTGGAACAGTTAGAAAACCCCTATATTCACTTATTCCAAAGATAGATAGAAATAAAGCAAGAGAGGGCTATAGGGGGCATGTAAAAAGTGAAACGATCATTCAAACCAACATGGACAGACATGAAAAGTTGCAATATACATGTATACGCGCGTTACAGGCCTTGCTTTTCAACATGCCTCATTGATTCATTGACGAAAGGGTAGCCGTGTGTATATATATATATCTAGTGTAGTGTGCATTCGATAAAGTGTCACACAGCAACCTTGTAAATATATGTGCACAACGTGCGTATTTTGAGGTTTCATGCTTAGAGTTCCTCACTCAGAACGGAGCTATGATTACACAGTGGAGATCATGGCATTAACGGACAAATACATATATATATAACTGTCTCGCACTTTCTCGCTATATAGCTATTTGGGCACATTAGTTAAGCGTGTGGCTACATGCTAATAACAAGAAGAGAGACCTGGCAAAAGTCAAATCGGTACACATGCATTTTAGAAAATTATACATACAAATATTCACCGGTAGGTATACTTTCATATTACCCCGGGGCCCCGGCTAGCTGTATACAAAATATACACTAAATACCTGATATAGGCGCTGCTGGCAATAATGGTGATGAGAATAAAAACGACAGATATTCAAGCGAGAAAAGTAATGGCTATTCCACTATACACAGACTGAGATAGAACCCTAAATAAATGTGTGCGCAATTAGATAAAAAACCATTGAGCTAGTCACCATCACTAGGTCGCGGAATTTAGTTTTAGTGTACTGTTGTGTACTGCAAGCTAAAAGCTATATTCTCTATTGGTCTGTGTATGTATACGGCGCATATTATTATGTGCACTCCCACTAAAAGTTAACCATGTCCACTGCTTGAACAAGTGTTTGGTGTCTCTGAATACGGCCGTTACTCGATTTCCATAATATATATATATATATGTATATCTCACTACAAGTAAGTTAGTAGTAAAATTTAACACGAATACTAACTACTATATTACATCTTTGCATTATAGATACATAACATCCATATAAAGAGAAAGAACACTTCGAGCTGCTATTACTAAATTCGTATACAGCTATATAATTATGTAACATTCAATAAACTTTCATACATAGACTCTAGAAATGCATAATATTGTGTGTTAGGGTGTAGTACTGATTGTTCTTAAATCGGCTTTGAAGTTATCTATTACTACCATATACATATATATAGTACCACCTGTAATGCATTTTCCTTACTTTGATGATTTTAGGATTAAAGTAAAT
This sequence comes from Coelogynopora nodosa, assembly GCA_034780555.1. Lineage (NCBI taxonomy): Eukaryota > Metazoa > Platyhelminthes > Proseriata > Coelogynoporidae > Coelogynopora > Coelogynopora nodosa. The sequence goes on from JAUZND010028582.1 coordinate 22,785, forward strand.
AGTTTTAATAAAGGACAACCTTTGTTAGTTGTGACTTCAAAATTCTTGTCATTGAATATTTGAAATAAACTAATCTTTCAATATAAAAAACTTAAATTGAAACATTTACACCAACCAAACATTACGGCCGTTAATGGTTATTTTTTAAATTCTAATTTAGGAAATGTTTGTTAAACATCTAATCGTTTTTCATTGGTAGTACTTTCCATAAAATTATCGAAATCAACACCAAAACACTATTGTCGAAAACATCATCATTCAAATTCCCAAAATGAAGTATAGCATCAAATTTGAACTGTTATTTGTCATTGCTCGACGTAAACGGAATGAAAATTTTCTTCTCCAGTAATAAAAAAATGTACTTATAAATTTAGCTATTTAGTTGAAAGTTGGTTTTAAGCCATTTTGACAAGTGTGAGGCAAAGCTAACTTAACATATTATCTGCATACACTCCAGGGTGTCCACGCTCCTAAAATATCCTAAAATGTTGAGGGACTTCTAGAATATCCTACAATTTTGGCAAAATCCACAAAATCATCCTAAAATATCCTAAAAATAATTTGTGGTGTAGAAAAAAAAAATTATTCATATTTTTTCTTCAGTAGGATTTACAGTGAGCTAATTTAAATATAATCTATAATTATATAAT
>JAUZND010028593.1:0-23434 GCA_034780555.1 Coelogynopora nodosa
ATGAACATTTCAATGATATGTGGTTCCAACAAGATGGGGCACCACCCCATTTTTCTAAATGTGTACGCGATTTTCTGGATGTTACTTTTCCGGGACAGTGGTTAGGGAGGCGTGGAAGTGTTGACTGGCCAGCACATTCCCCAGACCTCACACCCATGGACTTCTTTTTTTGGGGAGCTGCAAAGGACTATGTTTACAAAGAGTGACTAACTGATGTAGAAGAAATGAAAAATCACAGATTATTTTCTTCTTGTTAACGGCAATCCAGACCTTTGTCGAAAAGTTTGTAGAAGTGTTCATCATCAATGTGAACAATGTGTTGATGCAGGAGGTTTTCAGTTTAAACATTATTGATATTATGTTTCTCTCATTATAAATTATACTGTTTAATTATGCTTGTCTCATTATAAATTATACTGTTTAATAAATTACAGTGCTCAATACAATTTTTTTAATATATTTTTTAATGAGTTGCAAATAGATGGGTAAGTTAGGCCCAGCCCTGTATATTATCAGTTTGAAGTGACTTTCCTCTATACCAGGTCTGCCAACCTCCTAAGTTGAAAAAACCAGGACAAAAGTTTTCCACTTTATAATTCAAAATACCATAATTGAAAATTTCTCCAAGAGATATATACCATGTATACAACATATATATTTTTGTATTATTAAACATAGACATAGGTACACATATAAGACAGGCATGTAACTAGGTATCAATATGCAATGGGAATCGCATATGGAATAATGTTGAATATTGTTAGAACAACAAATTTGTGGAAATGAAGAATTTAAGTAGATGCCGTATGTATTAAGTATGACTAAATTAAAACTAAAGCTGATAGCATTGAGTTATATGGTGAGAATCATAAATATTATTGCTAATTATACACTATCTTAGTACTATCATAAACACCAATCACCATAGCTGCATTTTTGAAAATGCAATTATTAAAGCACATATATTATATAAAAGAGGATTTGATAAATATATAAATACTGATAATATGGCAAGTCTCAAAATGATATAGAAGTGTATAACTCATTAAAGCAGGCATGTCTGATTTTTTTTAACAAGACTGAAGAATTCTCTCTGAATCCGAGTTGCTGTGTAATAGAAAGTATGCCCAACATCGCACATGAAACATCCCCATATGGTTGTGTTCCATCAATGTCTTTCCATAACCTTAAGTTATGCCACAAAACATCACTCCTTCTCACCTCCACTGGAAATGTTTGGTATTGATGAAAACCTGCATGAAGTTTGTCCTTCGAGTACTTGGTTAGCAAATGGGAAAGGAAAAATTGAAAATTGTCTCATGACATGTTAGCATGATTCTGCACAACAGCAACTTAAGCATTTTTTAGGATATCACTGTTGATAGTATTCAAGATGTAGGTGACCGCAGCTTTGAAGAAATCCTTGATGTTGGGGAAGACCTGAATTTTAATGTCTCAATTTAGTGTATTGAGTTTGGAAATCTCCCCATTAAAAAGTTAATTCCTGGATTGCTGCATTGCCAGGTTTTGTAGTTCACTCTTGACAAAGCAAGAGAACAAATCATGGAGGAAATTGAGTAGAAGACAATTCGCTAAATGAATAACAGGTTTATCCTTTTGAAAAGTTTTGTTGAGGTTGTCCATGAAGCAGAAATTGGCAGTAAACTGCTGCGTATTTACTCTTCAAAAAGTCATTAATTCGAATCAGTCTCTTGTGGGCATGACTGTGGGATCTCCTTTGCATCTGGCTCAGGCTAATGAAACATTAAGTTAATGACTTCATTTCCTGGGGTAGAGATTGGTTTCCAAATTGCAGTTTTCATTTATTTGTCAATCTTTGACTCAAACTCATTTAATTCATCTGACATAAAGTGGCACAGAGGTCTTCACAGGTCTACAATTCGTTGCAAACAAAGTCTGAGGGACAGCCAATGCATTGGACAATGCTTCAGAATGGTCTTTGTATTATCATCAAAGAGTAATTGAAAGTCATCAAATTCCTTTTTCCTATTAATACTGACCACATGCCTTCTTTGCCATCAAACTCAGGTGGCAAATATATAGAAAAAGAAGGAGAGCAATTAGTCCATCATGAGACCCTACCATGACATTAGCATTATCAGAAGCAAAAGAAACACAGTTTTGTTGTGATATTCTGAAACTGGCAAGCTTCAATTTAATTGCAAAGAAGATGTCTTTTGAGGAGGAGGTCACTTAATCCCTTAAAACAATATAGTTTAATACAAAACCAACTTATTTTTGAAGCTATAGGAGCTGAGTAAGAAATATAGGTATTATCTGACCTGATATAAGATACAAATATTGTATCCATAGACTATGAAAACAAATGTTAATAAAATCAAAAAGTAAAACACTTGAATTAAAAAAATTTGGCAATTTTCACAAAATGGTTAAAACATAGACTAAAAAAATACAACTCTAGAATGTTAGAAAACCAGGGCATTTTCTGACTTAACTGGGACAGTTGGCAAGCCTGTATATACCAATATTATTCCATTATGTTTCCACCATAATTTTTAAATAAACATCCCATATTAGTAATTACTATATGCTTCATAATCATGATTTGTTTTTGATTAATTGCAAATTAATATTCATTAGATTAGTATTACTTTCAAATTTCAGATGCCAGAAAATTAGTATTACTTTTAAATTTCTGGCAGCAGAATTATAGTATAATTTTTTTATTTTCTGGCACCAGAAAATTAAGCACTTCAATTACTATTACATTATAATATTATACATAACATTATAGTCATAGACATAACATAGGTTATATAGTTTTTATAATCATATACTATACCTTTGAATTTGTATAAATACAAAGACAAAGTCTCTAATGTATATATAGCAAATTACACCAATGTATAGCATTTATAATTGCTTGTTTTGTTGTGGCTATTAAATTATTTAATAATATATTATATATATTTAATAAATATATAAGTATAACCATAAATTAAATCTAAAGATAGTATTACATAAATTAGACACACTAAAAATATGTTTATATATTTTAAAAATAAACAATTTCTATTACTTGGTTAACTTACCCCTGCATTAGGCATTGTTTTAGAAATTACGTTTGATAACTTCTTAACTCAAATACTATACACTAGTAAAACAGCGGGTTCGATCTATGGGTAAATATCATTTATATATATTTTTTGTATTCTACATAATTTTTTAAGTACACACAATTATAAAATATTATTTGTAGTAATCGTAATTTAATGTAAATAATACAATTCTTGTGAAAATTAGTTGCGAAACTAATTATTATTATTTAAATTGATTACCACCCGTAAATTATATAAATAAAAGGGTGCATTTTGAAAAATTAACACCAACATCTAAAAACTCTACATTAAAAATAACATAATAATTGTTTTATTTTCATATGCAATATGCCGTCGAAACAGTATCAAAACATCTATTTCATAATGAACTGCCCTCATTTAAATTAAGTTCATGTAGAAAAATTTGGTTTTTAGTTAAAAAACTTCGTATGTGTCTTAATATTAGATATAATTGTGCGTTATATACTGTAAATAATATGTGAGTTACGCAAGTGGTATAAAATATAATAATGTGTATATTTATAAACGAAAATGTGAGCTACATCAAAAGTTGTATGTTATATGCCAATTGACAGTGTGTTATACCAATTGACCGTGTGCTATATCCATTGATCGTGTGCTTTATAAATTGACCGTGTGTTATATTAATTGACCGTGTGTAATTATACCAATTAACCGCGTGTTATACCATATGTGTTAATTTGTGTGTTATATCAAAAGTGTCAATTTGTGTGTTATACCAAATGTGTAAATTTGTGTGTTATACTAAATGTGTCCATTTGTGTGTTATACCAAATGTGTCAATTTGTGTGTTCTACCAATTGCCAGTGTGTTATGCGAATTAAACTTGTGTTAAATACGAAATTGTTAAATTTTTGTACTATACCAAATTAGTAAATTTTTGTATTATACCAAATTAGTAAATTTTTGTATTATACCAAATTGGTAAATTTTTGTATTATACCAAATTGGTCAATTTTTGTATTATAACAAATGTGTCAGTTTGTGTTATACCAAATGTGTCAATTTGAGTTATACCAAATGTGTCAACTTGTGTGTTATACTAAATGTGTCAATTTGTGTGTCATACCAAATGTGTTAATTTGTGTGTTATACCAAATGTGTCAATTTGTGTGTTATACCAAATGTATTAATTTGTGTGTTTTACCAAATGTGTTAATTTGTGTGTTATACCAAATGTGTTAATTTGTGTGTTATACGTACCAAATGTGTTAATTTGTGTGTTCTACCAATTAACCGTGTATTATACCAATTGAACGTGTGAATTATACCAATTAACCGTGTGCTATACCAATTGACCGTGTGTTAATTATACCATTTAGCCTTGTATTAAATGCCTAATTGGTCAATTTGTGTATTACACCACAAATGTGTCAATTTGTGTATTATACCAAATGTGTTAATTTGTGTATTATACTAAATGTGTCAATTTGTGTTTTATATCAATACAAACATTTGTGTGTTATACCACCGTATAAAGTTGTGTTATACCAAATACCGCCTTCTGATTGTCTACGCGATTTGTTTACAGTTTTTAGCGGCTTTTGGATAATATCTCATTTTTTATAATCATATTTTATTTTTACATTACGAGTAATGTTATGGCTACATTTATTCGGACATATAATTTCTGCCATTAATTAGGGACTATCGTTGATTTTAATATGATCTGTACTAACTGTGCACGGGAATACACTAATACCTACACAGAAAAATTATCATACAATATATAAATTCCTGCAATAAGGACAAAGTTCTACTCTCAGACAATCAAGAAGCAACATAGTAACTGCAGCACCTGTCATAAAAAATGTATGATTCTTTTAGTTATATATTGTATTTACTCCACTAAATCCTATAAAACATGCAGGTATATTTATTATAATGAAAATATTTTGTACCATAGGCCTATATAATAAATAAATAAATTTATTTATTACAATTTTGTATTTATAACGATAATTTTTAAAATTATCTCATTTAGAAACATCTCACATCAAAATATATGTATCTATTCATGAATCATTTTACTTTTGACTATATTACTAATAAGTTATGTATCTAGAATAATTACCTTTATCAAGGTCTTCAAACAATTATAATGTACAAGTCGCGAAGAGCCGAGTATTATTAAATTGTTTAAAGACCGTCGATGAAGGTAAATTTTATTATTTATTTCCGTGTATCTCGAAGCAATTAAAATTTAATGACAGTACTGAAATTCATTTAATGGTCATATCAAAATTTTACGACATATTAAACGTTTTGAATGTACTTTACATGAAAATAAATGTATTCAAAGTTAGAAACATAATTAATATGCTAAATAAAACTGTTAAAAGCCGCTAAAACTGTTAAAAAATGCTTAGCCAATCAAAAGGCGGTATTTGGTATAGCCTAACACAACAAGTACTATGTCACGGTACCAGTAGTGAATATAAGTTAACGTCATGGTGATACATATTGCACAGTAACAATTGAAGTACGACCTTAAAAATAGGTTCCTCAGTCAACCGCATATATCCAAATTTAGACGATAAATAAGTAGTGTAGGAAGAGTGGATTCGGCCGCACCACTCGACCTTTGACCATGATGCTTGACCTATAACCATCCCCGCACCCTTTCCTTGTTAGGAAAAAAATTAATAGAGAAGCATTCGCAGCTAAAAGTCATTTTGCTACTTACTCTCAAAGCGAACGGTCGTATTTACATAGCAGCACCATTTCAGTTCGGACAAAGGCCTTACCAACTCATAATTCGGTCCACAAACCTGTTCTGCGGTGACCACGGCAACAAAGATTTCAAACATAGTATGCTCTTCAAAATTTATCAAATACTATACAAGGAGTCAAAGCCAGTTGCACCTTTATTTCAAATAGAGCCGGAAATGGAACTATCAAAGAAGGAGGAGGATGAAGATGATAATGTCGTATCTCCGTCAAAAAGACAAAAAACATTGATTACATAAGATAAATTCTAAAAATGTTGACTATTCTAATATATGAATCTGTTTAAGTTTTTATTTATATATGTTGAACTGGGCTTTAATGTAAATGAATATAGCACATTGTTATTAATACACTTTTTTTATAAACTACATATACTTGTCTTTTCATATTTAAAACTTTAGATTTATTTAATAGAAACTATTAAGAAGTCAAAATAAATTGCAAAGTTATTAGTTACAGAACATATAGAGATGTTGTACAGTCAAAACAAAATCGGGGTATAAATACAAGCAGCATTATAGTATTAGTCGATAGACAATATTTCGCAAAGTTTTTTGCTACAATTATCACATTCAACTTCTAGATTGAGAAAAATAGAGAAAAGTTTAAACATCACTTTATCTCGTTTAATTTCCGAGTTCATTGCCTCTGTGATATATAGTGGCTATTCACCATTAACAAAAATAGCATGTATACCTTCATTAATGGACTTCGCTTTGTAGCATGCTTGATAGTTGAATCAGCATCATTGTCGGATTCATAATGATTTACACAGCTAATTACATTTCTTAGACAAGTAAATAATACTTGCACAAGTAATGATTCTCTGTTGTAAACTGCCTCAAAGGTGGGATCTTTGAGATCGATAGATCCGGATTTGCTTGAGGATAGTCGAATATGAGTCGGTTCACATTTGTCAGCTATTTCAGTCATATAATCTTGCGCTTAATAAACTGTTTTAAATCTGATCATTGCATCAATGCAGTCCTCTTGAGATGATTTACGACAAGCATTGCGTGTAAACGCATGCAGTTTCCAGTTGAGAGAGAACCCAGGATTTCTACCACAATAAGTGCATGTTGAAGTATTCCATCAAGTGATTTAAAACATAACGTTTTGTAGTAAGAACACTTCAGTTCAATAGAAAACCTTCATCGTTTAGTTCGTTACATACTAGAAACAGTATAGTTGTCGATCCGTTTAAAGACATGATGATAAGCATTGGCATCACTAAATTATGTTTATAATAAAAGCTCCATTTCATCACAAGTCAGGTTGTCCGAGCGTTTAAGGCGGTAGACTTAACATCTACTGGATCCTTTGATCCGTGTGGGTTTAAATCCCACACTCGATAACATTTTAGATAAAAAACCAATCAATCAACAACACTTAAACTAAAATGTTTTATTATTGGCTAGTGTATTCTATAAAAGATGGCAGTAAACGAAATAGAAATAATTTCTATTACAATCATGAAATAGACTTCTCGTGTAGTAAACTGAATATATGCGGAGAATCCCAACAACTGTAAGAAATGACACTTGACAATATTTATAGACTTTTACTTGTGTTTGACTATGATGTTAAAATGTATAACAGACGTCCTCAAATGGTTGGATTACGACACAAGAGTTCAACCACTTTATTTTTCAAAGCAGAAAAATTCGAACCTCTGTAACAATCTGTGAGGACCTATTACATATTTTGCACATTTCCGACTTCAGCGTTAGTCATCGATCATCAACTGTTGTGCTTCAACTAACCGTGAATTCAATCAACTTATATCAATTCGCAATGGATAAAAGGATATCCAGCACCAAAATTTACCAGTTCGACGTCAATATCGTCGTTCACATTGAATTGTTCCAAACTAGAGAACAAATTAACATATTCAAAGTGAAAAGGCTGCTTGCAAAGTCTGGTGTAAACGGTCTTCCCGGCACAGATTCACTTTCCCGATAGAGAGCAACATGATTGACATTAAAATGTCTAAAATTGAACGGGTAGGATGCCCAATCACCATTGTATGCTGTGTTGGTAACCACACCGACGTAAGGAAACTTTGTTAATTGACCGCGGAACATATTTTACTTCGAAAAGAGAGAGATCGCCTTTGGATATGGTATATGAAAGTATTTCAGTCGCCTGGATAGGATATAAGGTTGCATTTTGATGTCTCAGCGCGGAATCGTTCATGCTTAACACCGCAGAATCGATTTTAATACGACGAACGTAGAGAATTGCTTCTTCAATTATAATTCTTCCAGTTTTGACATTCGTCTGTAAGTTGTTGAAGACAGAACTCCGGTTTACTGCGGTTAAATCGGAGTCGAATTACGGTTTTATTCAGCATATATGTTCCTTGTGTAAGCATATCCAAACCAATCGGTCTGTAGAATTCAGCTGTATTTCCGATATTTGTAAAGTATCGAAGCCGTTTCGCAAAAGCTGTGTTGGTAGTCAAATCCATGTTGGCGGCATCATCTTTTACTTAGCCTGATACAAACAGTTAACCGTTTTTCGAATTCTCACGAAACAGAAGACAATTATTGTGATATGCGCTATAGGGATACATGTGAAGTCCTCCATCCACTTGCTTGTAACTAATCGTTAGTGATACATTGGAGAATAGACTGTGCATAAAGTTGTTAACCGGAAAGATGTTATCAGCCACTACAATCGGAGTGTTATATTGTTGTGTTTTGTAGCTAATGAATTAGAGCCGTATCGTTGATATCAATATATTCATCAGCTGAGCCAGGAATAGAGAAATCAATCGGTCCAGTGTTTGTCGTCACATTATTCAGAGGGTGCACTTCGAGTTAGTAGCCTTTCTCCAAAACAGTCTGCACCGGTCGAGGGGAAAACAAATCCACCTCACTTTTACTCATGGCAATATCATTACTGGACATCATCCTTTTTATTGAAAGTGCAGACAGCGATTTTCGATATTCTTCTTCTGTAAATCTAACTCGAGTTGATTTGGTAGTTTTTAAGTTTTATTTATAAGCTTTGCTTTCTCGCCAAGGTAGTTCAATTCTTTCGGTTGGTAGTATTATCGTTGAGGATCTTTTTAATGTTAAACAAGAATTTTCAGTAGCAGTATTGTCAGTTGACATATTACTTGGTAAAAAATATCACTAGAAATGTTTGTCTACTTCTTTTTCTTTGTCGTTTTGTTTATAGTCTTTTTAGCTGCAGTCTGGCGTCGTTTCTGTGTAGTCGCATGTTCTATATGACAAGATTTACGCTTACGAAGATCTGATCTATCCTGATTGGTAAAAATTTTCTGACCAATGTAATCTTCACTAAGTTCGTTAATTTCTGCTTTATACTGCTTCCAAAAAGTTGCCGGAATGTCGTGTATATTTACACTCATCAAATCACCAACAGCATGAGAGCCAATATTGATTGCTTGCTTTCCAACTTTCCTTCTCAGTGTTTTTAGATGATGTTTAGCTGTAGCAAAGAGACGCTTAGCCAGTTGCACAAGTAAACATTTCAGAAATCTAAATATGTTCCCTCCAACTTGTCTTTTCATGTGACCTGAGTATATTCCTCCAGATCCAATTTGACGTCATCTACCGCCAAACATATATGATCATTCCATATCCATATTTTGATGGAACAATAGCAGTGAATTGCATAATTGTAAGCAACCAGTAGCAAATATGTTTATAGGCGTTGACATCGAAAGTGAAGATTAATCGATGTATTTCCTTCTGTCATATCATCTCGCAACTCCACTTTAATTGAGTTAATAAATCTAGTGTTCAATTTGACATAGATTTGGTTTGTGTGCACAATTAACATTGTACATTCATATGAAGCAGTATTGAAGGCCACATTTCGTAGAAGAGGTAATCTTTTGGTTCTAATATTCATGTTTTTACATAAATTGCAGTATACATAGATTGTATAGATACTGCGACGATACCTTGGAGGATATTTTGCTTTGAGATTAATTTTCTCACTTCTATGTAATGCAATATGTGACTTTGTAAATTTAAGAATATGTCAAATCGTTAATTGAATACAAGTATTTCTCCATCCTTTGATTCTTCATCATCACCCATTGCTTCCAACATCAATTGATCAGTTTTCACAGTGTCTGGCGATAGTTTGATTTTATGCTTGACAAATTCACCTTTATTAAAGATATTCTCATTTAGTGCTTGTGATAGTGATTTAAAATTTTGGTATCGGTCTGACTTCACACAATATGTTTGATACACAGGTCTCTCCATATAAGCGTGTCACTTGTATATTCCATTGTCCTTTCCTCTTTCCTCTTTCTGAACTAAAATATATTCTTCCAGTAATCGTTCGTTGTAGCGGAGCACATATTATTAATCCTTGTTCGTCGAATGTAATCACTGCATGATTAATTATTCCTCTGTCCGCAAAATGAGAAGGTGCCTTCCAAATCAAATGAAGTGCTTCTTGGCTGCATTAATTCGCTCATGAAATCCTAAAGTCCAAGCAAGTTGTGCACTCAGTGTGATCTTACTAGGAATTTTGTCGTCTTTCTTGATAGGTTTAAGGTGAAAGTGGCCATCATAGTGAAGCAGGGGTATGAATTCACTAAATTGCTCAGATTCAACAACTTTCTTTGTATAGTCCATCATATGACATGTAGATATCAATAGTTTATGATACATGATCATAACATCCTAATATTGGAGACTTAGCCAACTTTACGCTGGTATAACACACAAATATGTGTATTGGTATACCGCACAAATTGACACATTTGGTAAAACACAAGTTGACACATTTGGTATAACTCACAAATTTACACATTTGGTATAACACACAAATTTACACATTTGGTATAACACAAATTGACACATTTGGTATAACACACAAATTAACACATTTGGTATAACACAAATTGACACGTTTGGTATAACACACGGTTAATTGGTATAACACACGGTTATTGGTATAACACACGTCAATTGATATAACACACGTCAATTGGTATAACACGCAAATTTGATGTAGCTCACATGTTCGTTTATTAACAGGCACATATTATATTTTATACCACTGGTATAATTCAAATAATATCTATATAATGCGCACCCACATTTTTTGACAATAGTTTTGATACTAATTGGACGGCATAATGTAAATGTAATATATACGGAGCTGTCCTAAAATTTCGTCACGCGTGAGTTGATGAGGGAAGGTTTATAGAATAGATTCGATCATGAGGGAGGTAGCATTATGTTGGATATATCGTTTATTATAAATAAATATGCATTATAAAATAGCAGGGGCCCTTCACAAATAACGTTACGCAAAATATAAGCTTTTCAAAGACAACCTACCTCCCTCCCCCCGTTACGCACCGTAACGCAACAACAAACACCCCCTGTTAATAACATTACGCACGGGCAGACACACCCCCCACCTCTGTAATGAAAAATTTAATTCATTTTAACCTTTTCCAGGTCTATCTGTCTGAAATAATGGTTCGTAGAAATTGGAACATTTAATTTTAAATTATCCAAAACACACTGATTATTAATTTTCCTTTTTTACATATGTTTAACACACTGGATGAAGATATCAAATATATACATATTGATGCATGCGTCTATGACGCTTTATTGTCAAAAACGGACAAATAGTGTATCAGACAGAAAGGCTGCAATGACAAAATTGTCTATAGGACCTGTTAACATCCTATGAAATTAATATTCATGCTGGTCACAACAATATAGATGTTGACTATATTTTAGCAGCTTTTTTTATTATACTACTCGGCTGATATTTATGAATTCATAGTTGCAGAAACTAACAGCGAAGCACACGGTGTAATAAATCTTCCCGAATCTCAAGTCTATACATACGTGAATGCTGGTATAAAATTACAAATGTTAAAATGTATGCTTTTATAGGTTTACTCATAAAAGCCCAGATTCAAAAGTCCAGTGCAACTGATAGGTGTTAAAACACATAAAAAGTTTCAGCTACTCAAAATCTAATTATTTAGATTTTTCTAACTTAATCAATGACCTGCTCAGTTTTTTCTAAGTACATATATTAAGGTAACGTAACGCAACGGCATCCTACCCTCCCATCTTAACGTTACGAGGCGTTATGCAGAAACAAACACCCTCCTAATCCCTAAATCAAATCCCTCTCTTCCTCCCAAGGACTGCGAAAGGTTAATATAATATAATGCCATTATAAAAATTTGAAATTAATACTTGCAAAAATTATTTTTAAATTTTTACAATTTTTTATGTGAAAATATGTCAGTAATGAATTTATTCCATTATTAGTAACCAAACACGCAATAGAATTAAAGTGATATTTTTTATTTACATATATTATAATATTTGTAACTAAATATAATACAATGACACTTTTTGCATCATATGTTCTGTTTTATTGTTTCGATAAAAATATTGGCTATCATATTTAATATTAAATATGCTAATAAAATAATAATAAGAACGTCAACCTATATTTTCCACAACTATATGGTTCATATGTCCAAGGCATTTGACAAAATCTGTCCGGCACTACTTCTACCTAAACAAATTGCCAATAACATAGACCTGCTTTGATTACTCTAACTTAAAGTATCTAAGCCAAGAGACGTGACATGCGGAGTCTCTCAGGGATATGTACTGGGTCCTTGGCTTTGACTGAATTATATCGCAGACATATTGCGCTCTCTGTGAAAGATGAGATTTTTACGTCGACGCGACGTCACCCTATCGATTGCAGCAAGTCATGACAGAAGTGACTCTCTCGCTAAATTTCACGTCGCCGTTTCATTTGTTCTTCAATGGTGCAATAATAATAACATGATACTCAGCACAAGTAAAACCTTTGCGTTAATCGTCAGCATATGTTGAGACCACAACGCGAGCTCAATCATCATCAACGTTGCAGCTATCACGCAAGTTAAGACGGCCATACTGCTGGGAATCACAGTTGATAGTCACCTCGGCTTCCGAGTACATGTTCTAACTGCAACAGAAAAGCTAGCCAAATAATTTTTGGCCTACGCATCTTCAGCCGACATGGAGGTGGCCCAGACGGCTTACTCCAGATTTACCGCATCCTCATCAGAAGTATTTTAGAATACACCGCTCCAGTATGGTATTTATTCCTTTCCAGAGATCCTCAAATCATTATCGCACATTTTGAGCGTTCCGAATGTTGCGCCCTCCGCGTCATCTTCCCTGATCTCTCCTACTCTGTCGCTCTTGACAAGGCCAACATGACCCCGATTATCAAACACCTAACCGCGGTCTCACTTTGTCACACCTCCGCAAAATGTCACAAAGTGACAACCCGCTTCACCACCTACTTCCTCCGCTACAAGGAGCCTGCAGTCAAAGAAGCACCCGGTTTTCTTATTGATACAGGATCCCATCTTACAAGACATACTTCAGAGTCTTTCATCATTGCTGTGTGCAGCCTCCATAACGCCGAAATATCTCCCCAATAACCACTATCGCCCCCTTGTCCACCTTTAGAACTTCTACCTTTTTTATCTATTTTATCTATTTTTCACTATGTAATCATAAATGCTCTATTATAATTTAGTTCAATAAACCTTTATCTTATCTTTTATATAACAATATATTTTAATCATGTTATATAAATAATTTAAAATGTACAATAATAACTTTAGTTTGCGTAAAAGTCACTAATAAATAATACAATCACAAAATCGTAACTAAAAAGTTTGTTAGCATTTTAAATTTGTATTACTAATTATTTACAAAATAAATGTGAGATATTGTATTTATACAATGTATAATATAGTTTATACCATTGATAAGATGTTCATTTGTTCAGTAATATTATTGCATTGCTTGTAGATAACTCTTTTTCTAGATTCGTTTTGTAAATATTTATAATAATAAAAATATGTTTACCAGTAATTGTAGTTACAGAAAGTTATTTATTTGAGCATATTAACATAATTATTTCAATGATAATTAATTGTTATTAAACTTTAAAATCATTTCAGTTTTATATATAAAACTATATATAGTGAAATTATTTATCAACAAATAAACCAAAAAAAAAAGTTTATAAAGATTTTCAACTACATCACCGTATTTATCACCCTTATTTAGTAACTATTTTAGCATTTACAAAGTTTAACAAAGTAAATCATAATTATTAACCAAAAGCGGCTTAACTTTAATTGCGTTTTTCAAGAAAAAGTTAGAACTTTAATTTCAAATTACGCAAAAAAACTTTTAAAAGTAATTGTGAATATTACTAAAAGTTTCAACTATGTCATGAAACATTTTCTAACTTTAGTTGCAACCAGTAAATAATAGCTATTAGTGCAAAAAAGTTGCACAATTTTCGCCATTTAAGTTACAATTAAATGTTTAATTTTAGATGGGTTTTATTTTTGGAAGAATTCTTATGATATAATTTCAAACCTCTTATACGAGTATGGTCGCCTATTGTTTTTACGCATGGTGTATAATTCACAATAATTTTAAAGGTTTATTCAAGATTGGAATGGAAGAATGGTCTGGTAAGCATATTATTTTGACATGGTTAAAGTCAAGTGGTGACATTCACTGACATTATTGTCATCTTTGACATTGACATTTAATGATCTGCAGCACGATAGCAGAGGCAGTTCGCTTTCTGTCGAACTTTAGGTTCTCGGGGCACTTTGATTTTATGTTGACTCATTTGAAAGAGTTATAGATGATTTACTTGGGATTTCTGTATCTGCCTTTTCTGCTGCTATAAAAAGGGATAGAAAAATAACCGGTGGATCGCCATACCAGGAAATGAAGCTGAATGAGATGTTTTGCTAAATGACTTCTATCAAATTTGTTAATTTTCCTTGACAATTGATTCTATCAACGGCTGACATGTCCGCGGACATGTCTCTCAACTATAATTCAATCGAAAAGCATTCTACTCTATCAACATGCAAGCTGTGTGACTCAATTTAATTTTCCGTAACATGGTGGCACTCTGCCCGGGATCGACTCACGATTTAAGAGTCTACAATAGCAGCAACATTTTGTATACAGTTTGAAGACAGTTTGACGTATTCGGCTACAATATTATCGTAGGCGACATTGGATAACCTTGTCGTTAAAGAGTGTTGTTTTGGCCCGTGTTAGAAGCATTTTTCTTGCTTTCTCAGTTGTCATTATTGTTGAAACTGCCATACTTCATAACATAGCAATGGATCATAGCAAACGAAATGACTTGTTCGGTGATCTACAAATCAATGCAGACAATATGGTTACTGGATGACACGTTGTGCTAGATCCTAATGGCAATATCCGTGTCACTCCTCTTAGGCCCGTTTGCAAGAGATTTGAGCGCAGATTGGCTGTCTGTGAGAATGCAGATGGTTTTGGGTATTTGTGGCCATCTTGAGATCTCCTCAAGAGCTGCGTCGGTAGCACACAGTTCGGCTCTGATGCTAGTGCAGTATCTACCTGCTGGGATGCGGCCTGACTCACTGCTTTGGCTTTCCATGACAAAGCCGTAGCCTCCGTTCTCGGTACTGTGGACGACAGAACCATCGGTCGACTGGTTCAAAGTTGGTGATGTGGTTATTTGCTATATTCCTCTGCTCAACTAGTAGCTGCTTCTTAATGATTGGTAAAATGTTATTGATGTTGATATATAGTTTCCGTGATGGGTTCCAGGGAAGCCGAGCCGTAATGGGCTTCAGGGTGTCTCTAGGAAGCATACTGATGTTAGTGTCTATAGCGGCTTTTTGGCTGATGTCTCTCCAGATAGGATGACTGGTCTTGAGTATTTTTTTCTGTGTCTGAGTGGCTATCTTATACAGAGGATCTTCGGGGTGATTACAAAAAGCTTTCTCGTAGAGAGTTACGCCTTTGAACTGACCCCGAACATAGATGGGTTTGATACTTGCTTCTTCGCAGAGGTCTTGGATATTTGTCAGTAATTATTCTAACTGACTTGTTCTGGATTACTTCGAGCATTTTTTCCATGGGTGGGGTCAGTGTATTGGAGCCAGGCCCCTGCAGAATAATCGATACACAAACGGACGTAGGTGATGTAAACACTCTTGAAGGAATTTATCCACATTCCCAAAGATCTCAGAGCTATAACTGATTGTTGCTTGATTCGGGCATATACTTTTGTTGGATGGAGGAGTCTATCAATGGGGACATCTAAGAAGTTGGCTATTTTCACTGTGTTGACTTGTTAATTGTTCAGTTTGATGTTCAGTTTCATAATTTCCTCTTTACTCCATTACATCAAAATTAGGCATTCACACTTTTCGCATGCCAGCGTCATGTTCCATTTCTTTGATAACTATTTAACCGCGGTGGCTGCTTACTGCATCTTATATGCTGCAACTTCAAGTTTTTGGTCTTTAGTCATTAAGAGAAGGTCGTCAGCGAAGAAAAAAGGCTGGGCTTCCTGCGGAATTTCGTACACAATATTTTTTATCCAGATAAAGAAAAGAAAGGGAGCAAGGACGCTGACCTCGTCTGCATTTGTACGGTTTAGAGAAGGTATTCCCAATTCTGACTTAGGCTGATCGGTCATTAATGAAAGTGAAGATCCAATCGATGTGGCATTTGGGGACACCAAGGCGTTTCATTTTCACAGCTAGAGCATTCCTCCATACGGTGTTATAAGCTATAGCGAAATCGATTAGCATCACTACAGTACATTTGCTCGGTTTTATATAATTCCATGTGTCTTGCGTACATTGAATGAGACGGGAGATGTGATCTTCGGTTAAACGGATGGATCTAAAGCCTGCCTGTTCTTGTGGAAGAATCTGGGTTTTATCACATGGCTCATATATGTGTGCGTTGGTTCAAACAATATGATACTCATGTCGAAATCTTTTACAAACGTTTACATAGTGAACTGATTCAATAATACACAATTAATCGATAAGTTAACAAGATATACAAAAAAATTATGCAATATGCAAAATAAGTTAGTTCATAGCGAGATGCATCTTTGTTCGGCTAGATGGTCGCTACACAACCCCCGCCAACGAAACACTAGCCGAATTTGCTCACATTAACAATGTCCAAAAATATGCCTCCCGCCCATGAAGTATAACTCTCGCCGGCGAACCGATGATCGAAGTGGAAGATCTTAGAGAAGGCGGGGAAAGCCAATTTAGATAATGGAGGAGGCGCTAAAGGTGGTTGTGGACGAGACACTGGAGGGCGTCCGCAACGGGGTCTTTGCGCCATAACCATGAGGTAGTCCGGATCCCGATGGGCTCACTTGAAACGTGGGCTCTCCTTTCTGCCTCCGACGTCAATGACGAAATTTTTATGTGCTCGGCGAAGGACATGGAATGATCTGTCGTAGGTCCTCTGTAATGGGCCCTTATGACTGTAGTGTTTTACTAAGACTAATTTGGCCGCATTCAAGGAATCCGGACTGTGACCAGGAACTGGACCGTGCCGGTCTGCTCATCCTATGGTGTCATTCCGCGAAGAGGGACGGAGCCTCTCAGGTGCGCAGCCGACCGTGGCAGAGTCTGCTAACGGAATCAGGAGTCAGTGTACTCAGTAGGGCACGTTTAGAGGAGGGCCGTTGGTTCTGCCACAATTTTGGAGGCGGAGCTCCGTGCGCAGGCCTGAACCGGCTATTATAGACAGGAACGTCAACCGCCGCCCAAGAACAGGAAATGTCCTGTCTGAGGCACAAATCTTAGAGTTTGCGCTAACCCTCTGATCTGTGGTAGCTGCGGTCTTGAGCATCATCCTTGCTGTTCAGGACTTAATGGGAGACCGTTTAAGGTAGGCTCAAACGAGCACTGGCAATGCATATCCTGTGTTAAAGTCACCCAACCTAGTGGTACTGTCCTACCCTCTGGACAATCAGTGACTGAGAGGAGCAGAACCTTCATTAGAATGAATTGACTCCGTGTCATTCAGTGGAATGCTGACGGTATCCGGACCGGTATGCCTGAGTAGCTCAGCTTATCCGAAAAAGAAACCTTGACACTTGTCTTGTGCAGGAAATCAAACTGGGAGTCAGGAATCCAAACTTCGAAACTCCCCGGATACGCAATGGAAATGGTGAAGGTGGCAATGTTGCAATGGTGAAGGTGGAGGTCTCCTGACTTGTGTTAAGGATGGAACCCCCTTCCGTCAAGTAGCTACGATTCGGGAGGATAAGAAGGAGGGGAGACTGGAATTGCTGGCTGTATAAATACAGTCGAGAACAACACTGATGCTGCTCAAGGCCGCAGCTACCACAGATCAGAGGGTGGTTCTGGGCGGCTGGTGGACATTCTCGCCTATAATAGGTGGTTCAGCGCTGCGCCCCGGTGCTCCGCCTCCACAAATGTGGCAGAACTAACGGCCCTCCTCTAATCGTGCCCTACTGGACCTACTGCATCCCTGCTTTCGGTGGCATTCTCTGCCACAGTCGGCTGCGCACCTGAGAGGCACTGTCCCTCTACGCGGCATGACACCACAGAAAAAGCCGGCCTCACCCACCGTGCCCGGGTTTTGCTCTACATCCCCAGACTAGAATAGCAACTTTCGGGAGACATATTCTAGGTTAAGACTCCCAGCGGCAAAAAACACACGCCCACAAGTGCCCAGGAAATGGGGGCCCCCTCGTGCGTACCTGGGAGGTCCGTGACGTTGGAGACCCGAGTAAAAGGTTGACTTCGTCCTCCCCCAAAGGGGAGTCACACCCAACACTACGAGGAGGTGTAATACATGTCAGGCTAGTGCTGCTTTCGTTACGAGTGGGTCGAATGAAAATCTGACTATTGTGGCAGCCAGGCGGTTAAGGGGTGCGGAGTTCACATCTTCCTTTAAGACGGAGATAGGCGCATTTGGATTGGCGGTGAGATGGCTTGGGACTGAAGGTATTTACCTTGTAAATAATTCACACACTAACATTTATTGTTCATTTAAATTGTCGTTGAGTTCTTATGTATCTTATATTAACTGATTATACATAAACGTATTTTTTTCACCAATTAATGGGTATAAAGAGTTACTGTTAAAAAAAATTTAGAAGTATATATTTTTTAATAGTAAAATGTTTTTTAAAGAATTACAATATATATATATATATATATATATATTGTAATTCAAAACATATACAATTGAATTTATTCTCTAAATAGAACACATGAATGAAAATAGAAAGAGTATATACATAGTGAGATTGCAGACATTCATAAAATATAACACATCACAGAACATATAAAGAGTGTTACGTATTACAATATATTACATCAAAATATAACAACATGCATTTTCTGCTTAATATTCTTAAAAGTTTAAACTTAAAATATAGACAATATATTTAGTTACTTATTCCATAGGAGCTAATATCTTCACTTTGCAGGTTGCTGCCTACTTCTTCTTGAGGGTTTCATCCTACACATGAATAGTATTCTGACGTTGCAGTATAGGCATCTTTCTCTTCTGAGGTGCCCCAGGTGGTAAAGTTACTTCCCCTGAAATAAACGAGGTTGACGGCGTTGAAGGGATCCTTGATGACGATTTGAAAAAAGATGGCGGAGAAGTCTGTAAAGTGGAGTCTTTACTACGGATTAGATCGACCATGAAGCAAGTACAAGGTAGTTGTGATTTATTCATTTTGAACAATATTGTATGATGCCATTGTTTAATTTTCCTAGATGGGTCTTGTATGAGATTCTTATCACTTGTACATCTTTAAGAGAGGAGGCCGAACTGTTCCGTGCAAGAGAGTAGAATGAACTCTGAAAGAAACGCTGTGCAGCGTCTTTTATACCACCACCAACATCCAATTAGAAACAAGCTGTGAAATACTCAATGTTGATTGGTTAATTGTAGGTAGTAAACCCGATAATCAATTATTATTACCGTAAAAAAATTCTAAATCGATTGGGGAACCATAAACACATGTTATTTTATGAGTTGAAATCGGTCAAGTGGAACATTGTTATTATTTTTTAAATTTCCAAATCGATTGGGAAATACAAAAATTCGGAATCCCCACTCCGATTTACCCGGAAACGACCTTGACCTATTTGAAATCGACCAATAGGAACATGATTTTTTTTAATGCGCGAAATTTAAAATTTATATTTTTTATGTGAATTGGAAAGACCACTCATATACTACTCATCATTTATATGTGCGTTGGTTCAAACAGTATTATACCCATATATTGATATTATACAAAAACTTTCAATGAGTTCAATGATATAAATTTAATCAATCAGTTTTAACCCATACATAAAAGTTATGCATTATATAAAATATAAGGTAGTGCATAGTGTGAGGTGTATATTTGTTCGGCTGGATGGTCGCTACACGCCCCCCACCCATGACCCCATCCCTTTCTACAGTTTGTTTACTCTAGATATATTTTGCTCTATTACTATCAATATATCTTTCTTGGTTGTTTTCTTAATCCTCTTATAAAGGCAATTGAAGGGTTTTCAAATCTGTGCTGTGTTCAGGGTAACATGGCATAAATTATTAAGCCAATCAGTCCATACGCTCGCCTTAGCTTCAATAACTTTCGTGTTGTAAATATATTCTTTATTTTTAAAGTTTTTGTTGACCTAGCTTAGCCAATCTCTATATATAACCAAAAATGTTGTTCTTTCGATAAATTTTTACTTCTTGCAAATCAATACATAATATAGAATAAACAGTTTTACACAAACACATGTAGATAATATAAATCTACAATATAAAAAGGTGGCGATTCCCAAATTTAAAATTGTTTAGTTATAAAATTGTAATCGCTATATGTCAAACAACATTTTCAAGAACAATATTTGACCTAAGCTTTCCATGCAAGCCGCGGTCTATAAAGGCACGGCTTTGATAAGGCCACGGCTTATTAATTTTTAAAAACTGGAATTTAATGCTTAGGCTTTACAGAGCCGCTGTCGTGATAAGTTCATGACTCATTCTTTTAAAAAAATAGGAATTTCCATTCTCTGCTAAAAGAAGCCGCGGATGTATTTAGGAGTCGTTTTAAAAATTCAGACTTCATTTCTGTAATAATTAATTGTTATAATGCCGTATTGTTACTGTTCGGTAAGTGATTATATATGTTTAACATCACAGAGAACTCAACTTAAAACTTTTCTAGAAAATGTGTCTTTGTTTATATTTTATTTTAGTACGTTTTTTTACAATAGTGTGAAAGAGAATATTGATTTTTCATTACTTTTCGTCATTAATTATTTTTTAATTAACTATTCACTGACATTTTATGTAATTATTTAAAAAAATATTAATACAAAATATTCGCAATCAAAAAGTACATCATAATGAAGTAGCAATATTTGTTTAATCGTATCTCTTTATATATCCGGAAGTAAACGTTACTAAAGCCTAGTTTATCCAAAATTCATCCACAGAGTATTCGTTATTAATCACAAGATGGCGACATCAAAGTAATATTATATTTATGCTATATATTTAGTAATATTGTCATATTGACAAAAACATTCACGCATTTTGTACATAACTTTTTATTCTATTACATATTGTGATTGATAAATAAATTTGAAATCAGCTGATTTTGAAAAATATTAATCATGAAATATGGAAATGTAAACTTACATTGGAAGATATAACTAAGTATTATGCTATTTAAAACACTGTTTCTCTATGCGTTAATGTTATAAAACTATTTTATTACCTAAATATATTTTCTGGTATTTGAGTTTGAGCAAAGTCAAAGATTGATTTTGTGTAATTCTGATTCACTATAAATTATTTGTAAATGTATAATTTCATATGACCTTTCATATTTATATATCTATAATGATTTTAATGATTGCATAGTAAATTACTTCTTCAATACCTATATAGAACAGTGTGATGGAATGATTCTTGGTAGGTTAACATTTACAAAATTGTTACTTGATGACAACTTGATTATGTCAAATTATGATGTACATTTCAATTGGGAACATGTTAGTAATACTATATGTCTATATTAATAATATTTATAATAATTACATAAAACATAGGTTAATTTAATAAAATTAATTAAAACAATTAAATACACATTTTCTAGAAAAGTTTTAGGTTGAGTTTTTTATGATATTAAAAATATATTATAACTTACTTGACATTAACTATGACTATGTCACATAAATCATAATTTGATATAGTCAATTGAAGATATATATTTCTTTAAAAAATAGCTAAATTTTCATTTGTAATCTTGTACAACATAGCCGTTAAGGAATTTTTTTTTCTAAACTGTCCCATTTGAGCTCAAATTAACAAAATAAAGAGATGTTTTCAAATAATTTACAAACTAAGTATAATAATAAATAAGGGACTGTTCTTAAAGTTAAAATTCTACTTTGTAATTTACAAAATAATTTTCACCATATTTAAGAATAAGAGTAAGACATACCAGCATATGCATCTTTATTTTCCTAAAAAATAAATTATTTAATATTACCAAAATCCTAACCAGGAAGTTTTAATCCATAGAAACAATATTATAAAGTTTACTGTACTCTCTTAAAAGTGAAATCACCATATTACAATTTGTTTGAACTTATTTTGTTAATGTTTTGTAAATGAATACATATTTGTTGTTCATTTAAGTATATTTAATTTTTACCTTTTTTTACACTACATTGTATATTCTTTTGCACATTTTTTTTATTAACCATATTACACTTTTAAAGTTTCTAGGCCTAGGGTAATCCAGTCTGCATTACTTTATAAATACCCTATATTAAAAATAGTAAATATCATGAGTAATATATAACACTTCCTTCTATTCATACAAATATATTAGATAAGAAGACATCTTAGCATTAACAAAGAAATTAGATAATCTATATGTCATTCATTTCTTTCTTGGACTTAAAAATCTAAACTGAAAAGGCATGGTCATATCATGTTTCAGATATATTTTCTGGTCTATTAGTAGAACATTCAGTTCACCGATTTTACGGCCCGAAAAATTAACAAAATGAAAATTTTGGGCATTTAAGGATTTTTTAACAGTTTCATATTTATTAAACTTATTATTAAATTAATCAAAGTATATTAATCCCAATAAAACATAGTATCTATTGGTATTAAATATATAAACATCTAATAATTAATAAACTCACATTAGCATTTATAAATATACAAAAAACATGTGCATGAATACTGCTGTGATCAAAATAGAAAGAAATTTTTCAAGATGGAAACTTTAAATCAATAAAAATAATTAAATACTTCATTAAAACACATAACTTTTGGTTGAATATTATAGATAATTTAATGGCGATTCTTTTATATATTGAGACATAAATATTAAAAAAAATTATATAGTTTGTAGTAACCTTATAAACATTTTGTATATTATTTAAATATACTAATAAGACAGCAACGTATACGAACGCTAAATGTTTAATACAGAATTTTTCATAGAATTATTTAGTTTTGAAATCAATCATTAATGATCTGTCACTCCGATGCTGTTGTCAAACAAAAGTAGCATATAAATTACCAAAAAAAATTATTTTTGTTTTAAATGGTAATTTAATTCGTCAAATTCATTGACACGTAAGATAATTAATGTTATATTGTAGCTGTATTCCATTATTGTGTAAT
>JAUZND010028604.1:0-23433 GCA_034780555.1 Coelogynopora nodosa
TAGTTTGGCAGAAGATCACGGAAGAATACAACTCGCAAGGATTTGTCGAGAGAAATGTGCAGCAATTACAAACTCTGTGGAAGGATTTAAAGAAAAAAGCCAAGTTATGCTATGCTGATGAGAAACGCAACTTATTTGCATGTTGCTATTTTTGTTATCAGCAAAATTGGCTAAATTAACTATTTCAACATTTTTGATAATATCCATATTTACTACACTGTTAACTTTGGCAATTATAATACTTTTATTTCTACAGAAAATGTGCTTTTATCCCTGCAAATGTTTAGCGTATGTCTACTTTAATTGGCTGAAAAAGTTAATCTTCGACTTATTCGTACTCTAGACACGGGGTAACTTTTTAATGTAAACATTTAATACGCGGCCGCGGGTTAAGATTTAATTAATGAGTAAATTACCTCGCGTTTGTGCAAGTCGGTTATTTTCATTAATTTAAACCGAGGGTTAGTTTACCTCTCGCTTGTGCAAGAGGCTATATATTTAATAAATTATAGCCTAAATCTTTTTGAACACTTAATTCCCAATTCAATTTCTATCGAACAAACAGCATATATAATGACAATTTTTAAAACAATGATGAAGATGTCTTGTAGTAGTAATTTACGGAAATTAACTAAATCAATTTGTTCGGACAGAGAAGGCAGATGTCAGTATCATTCAATACTCACAAACTGTGGAATGTCTAGATGCACCTGAAACTCGGCACTATGGGGTTGTGGAATTTGGTGTTGATGCCTAGCTCCGAGTGGCTGTAAAATTTTATAATATGATTTGAACTAAATGTTTAAATTTTGTTATCTATTATATAATGACACATTTGATAGTTAATGTTTTTATTATATATATAGTGTAACATTTATTAATTAATTAATAATTTACGTTAATTTCTCACATGTGAGCAATCGAGCACAAATTGAACACATATTGCATACAATAATTACTTGTTTGTCTAATAAAAACATTTCTTATTCGCGATGTATTAAGCTATTTTAATAATTGTTAAAATGAACGAGAACATGTTGGTCGCATATAGAGCTGGACAAAATTTTAGTTTATACAACGAAGTATACATATTAGTAAAATAAAGTATTTTACAATATATATTTTATGATCAACTTTCATGGTTTGTTTTTAAGACCGCCGTGTATCGATACAAGTGAATATTATGTTTAGCTTTTTATTTATTTCTGCGTACAAATATTTAATATATATTACTTTGCAAATGATATATATAAATTAAGGGAATTGAAAAACAAGAACAATTAGATTCTAGCTTATAATAATGTAGAATCTTCTTAAAAGTAAATTATACACATTTTCTTATTCGTAATGCATAGAGGTAAGACACACAATTTGGTACATGTTACAGAGTTATCCAGTTTGCTTAATCGATAATAAATACAATTTGAATAGGTATCTGTACATAAAGAAAAATAAAATGCGTTCTATAATGTTTAACAGTTAAAATGAATGATATCAATAAAAAGCGTGGACACGTAGTAGCATAGAGATAATTATGACAACCATTTATACCAATTAAACACATAGGAATAAAAATATTTCAGAATACATATTTTTATATTTACCCAATCTCGAACCATAAACAGTCGAAAATCATAACGATATAGGAATATCGTCCAATTTTAAGAGTATTAAACATTATTTCCTACAAAAATGTATTTCATGTGTATTTATTTTAATGTAAATTTCAGAAACATTTTTCATCACTTTTTAGTTAAATTGGGAGAGTTGACTAAAATGTTAAATAACATAATATATGCCTGTATAGTACAATCTAGTGGTCGCATTGGCGTGTGCAGAAGTAAAGGCAAGGGGGTTCCCAAAATGAGAAAAAGGGGCGTTATTATGGATCGTTTTTAAAAATAATAATTTTGTAGTTATTATAACAAAATTTTTCCTTATACAAAACACGTGAATAATTAATCAATTAAATCTTCCTTTCTGGCAACTACAAGTAAAGGGGTTCCGAAACCTCCCTGTGTGGTAAAGCAAAAACTATTTATCATAGACAAAGTAGGTGCCTCACCCTTCGATTTTTGTTATTTTCTTTGCTTCCGTTTTTATACCAGTTTTCAACGATTTATAAAATTAATACATGGACCCTCCAAAATGGCGAGTGTATATATTTCGTTAAATTTATTTATTTTAAAATATCATAATGATTATTTCAGTAATATTATATTAAAATTATCCAAAAGCATTTCTACCGACGTTATAAAGATTTATGCCTATTTCCACTAGTTATTTAAAAATAAACATATTCCATTTTGTTTTATTTTGAAAAAAAAGACAATGTTGAATAAAATGTAGAATTTATATTAAATAATACAAAATAATGTAAATAAGCTGTCTATATCCACACATAATTAATCAATAGTTTTAAATAGTAGTATGTAGGTAACAATGCAGACTGGACGCTTGGGAAACATTATTGCTCAGAGCATTTCCATTTCCATTTGTGAGAGTTTGGCGTAGACATCACCCGGCATTCTGTAGGGTAGACGTCCTGCAAAACTGATAAGTGATCTTGCGCGTGTACGAATGTCGTCCACAATGGGAGATGCTGACATATCGGAGGAAGGACGGGACGATCTTCTGAACACATAAAAAGAACGAGTAATAACGTAATATAGAGTTTATACATTGGACCCTTAAATATCTCAATTTAAATTTAAAACTTTATCCTATTATAATATGAAAAGTAAAAAAAATTTCTCTGAAATTTTATTCGTTCTATATAAAAATTTCAACAGGATTATGTTGCAAATTTATCAACTGAAGAAATGTGCATTTGAAAGACAGATATTGAAAACTATCTAAATTAACGTATTCAAATAATTATTCTTTAATTCATGAGTTTATAGGTATATTGTTAATTTTAAAATATCAAGAAATGTTTTTATCCAATTTATAATAAAATACTTTTAAGTTCATAAACTTGTACTTCTGGCTAGTTGAAAATATAAAAGTATATATTATTAAATATGTGTTTATCTGTTTCAGTAGAAAAAGTCAAAATATGTGCATTCTATCTCAAATATTTCGTTCATAACAAACCGTAATAATTGTTTTGTAAATATAACATGTAAAATTAGAAACAAACTGTTGATAATGAAAGATAAGACCACTTGAAAGTAGAAATTAATAATTGTTTTGTTAACTGAAAGTAAATGAATAGAAAAAGTAAGTTCTACTTTAGAGTCGCTTTGTCTTTTCACGTTTTTTGGGCTTGGACAGAGAAGATCGGGATTTTCAGCGATATATTCAATTAGAAATAAAAAAATTCCACCGGGGAAACGCGAATATCTTTAATAGAGAAAAATAACAAAGGAACACTTTCACAATGCAACAATTCGTTGTCAATAAGGGAAATTGCTTTTGACCGCAAAACATTCCCAGTTATTTTCCCACTCATAAAATCTCAATCTTTCCTTTCACATTTACGCCAAACACTGTCAAAAACAGTGTAAGACTGTTGAATACAATAAATTAATTTAAACCACAAATTCATCATAAACTTACAGTAGTTGTTTTTCAAATGAAAGGATAGGAGCTTCGAATAAAAATTCGAATTATGTTACAGTCTAAATAAATTGGAATGTTGTAATTTACTGGTATCATATTATTATCTCCTTGCTAAACTATCTTAATATATATATATTACAATTTACAAAATAATTATCTATTTGAAAAAATAATGTTAGTTAGATTGCAGTAAAAAGTATACTTTTATAGATAATTTATTTAATAAAATGATGGGAAAGTGATGGTTCTCGTAACTCGCCATGAACAGGGTGTCCGCACGAATATCATTACTTAATTCCTGGACATTTTTGGCCGATTTTCTGCCTAAAAAGCTACAAATATATAAAGTAATTAAGATAAATATGTCGCAGGCAACTTTTTCGATAGACAACATTTAGTCACCCCTTCTTCTCTTTCATTATAAATATAATATTTTGTTATTAATGTTTTTCTTCTTTATCATCCGGTCTGTCTACTTATTATTATTATGATATTTGGATTTGATAGGATGCATTTTTTCTAAATCCACAGTTTTGACTTATACCATCTCATCTCATCTCATCACTCCATACCTATTTTACATAGAGTACAAGAAATTTTTAGATTGTAAATAGATTAAATGAATATTTGTGGCTTGATGATAACACATTCCTTATATTCGACCTTTATGAAATTTAGTTATGTTGTTTTTTTCTTTTAAACCATATTGATATTATTACAATATTTTGTTTATTATTTGACAGACGCTTTGATAATTTCTGGTCCTTTTGGATTTGTTTTGCGGTGGTGTTGAGGAATGGAATATGAATATAATGCGATCATTTACTATGATAGAAAACATTATTTTTATATACGGCTTTAGGGTAATTTAGGCTGTAATTCACTGTAGCGGACATCATGTGCCAAACAAATTCTACGCTAAACACAGAACACACAGACAGGCCTCACCGATTGCTGGCCATCTTGGCCTTGAGACAGCGCATAGTGGCGATGAGTATCTGCGGCATCGCCCGTCTGATCTCCTCGGGCAGCTGGCCAAAGGTCTTCGTGCGTGCCTCTAGGTCGTCCCTCGAGGGGAGCAGGCGGAGGCCTTGCATGGTGGTAAGTGCGGCCTCAAAGTCGGCCTGGTGGACCTGGTTGAAGAATGTGTAGAGGTCGAGCAGCATGAGCAGGGTCTTCTCACTGGTGGTGCCGGGACCATGCGGGCTCTGGCGACGAAGACGGGTTCCCAGCTGTGTGTGGGGGGGAGTTTGGGGCTTGTCATTAGTAGTCATCTTCTGGTGGTGTTGTAGGACAATGTGCTTTTCAATAACTTTCGATGTGGGAGTCTCAATCAGTAATGGATATATTATGTCAGTTAAATAAGTTATAGTTAAAAATATATATATATTCTGAGATAAACATAGACTACAAAATAAAACAAGAATAAAGATACTAACAAGATTAATAAATACTAGTTTAATGTGCTAAATTAGAAATTCCGCATACATAATGTTTTTATTATATATTATAAAAGCAATATTATTAGTCTTTTCTTTTGTTTATATTTATTTCTATGTCACGTTTCATAATATTATAACTTCATATACTCTCTTGCTTCAGTTAAAAATTGGCTAAAATTGCTTTAATTAACTTTTAAAATGTTAAAAATCTCATTAAAAAGTAAAATAAACCACAATATATTCACATAGATACGTAATAATCTATTAACAATGGCACAACTTTTAGTAGGTGTAATTTGTTAAACCTTCGTTACAAATAGTACTAGAAGTAGTCTAGACGGTGTGTCCTCATATGAGAACACACGCAGAATATGAATATAAAAATACATGATATTCCCAAAAATTATTGTGAAAATACTGTACATTTTTACAAAATAATGTAAATTCACATTAATTAGCAGATATAGGTCAGTAATATCGGTAGACCAGTAATTCAATATATCGACTGTTATATTATGCAAGGTTGTCATATAGTTAAAAATATACAACATTATAGACATTATGAAACATTGTCCACACAATAGTCATATTTCACACAGTAGCTATTTGGCTAACTTATGCCCTTTTGTTACCATTTTTGAGCAGTGATCATGTGTCCAACATTGTTATATCGAACATTGGCTAGAGTGGCAGCAGTAGCACGTTTTGGATCGAAATCAAATGATGTATGTTGTCAAATGTCGATCAAGTAGGTCCACTCCACCATACACCTGTTTTAGTTGTTAACTATCCTTGTCTGACGAACAAAGATGTTGACAAAGTCGTTTAACCTGACCAATTAGAGTTACAGCATCTCAGTTTGTTGTGAATGTATTATAATTTCAATAATATTGTTGTTATTTCATCTTCCCCTAGTGTTATCTCCGAAGTCATGTAGAACTGGGCATTATGAGAACTATGAAGTTTATGTTTCAGCACTCGATTATCTTTGATTGGAGCTCACTGAATAGCAATTCACAATACGATAGTATCGGCCAAGTATCAATTATTGAAGATGAAATTGACAGGATTGTTGTGAGAAACTGTTTCAAGATGGTTTCATAGACGGCTATGTCTCAGTTGCAAATATCTCATTGTTCAACATGTCCTGTAAGCTTTGTCATCATAATGCACGCATCACTTGATCAGTCTATACCGGTACCGACTAATAGAACGCATATACACAACTTCGACACATACATCCTGATAAAGACACCAATAGAGGCCCTGTTGAAGCAAAATATGGCATTTATATAGAATAATAATGACAACAAATGTTCACACTAAATTATGAAATATAATTGCGCATCCTTACAACTTCCTACTCAACTGTCATTTTATTCTGAAATCGTACATAATTATATGCTTCCTTATTTTCATGCTAGGATTCGAAAGTCTATATTCACAAATGGGTTGATATAATCCTACTATGTCATGAAACATAACCTTACTTTTTAGAATAAAAAAATAGTTCGTGTGTAAGACATACGAGCAGATGTTTTGCATAATACATACTATAACCAATTTAACAATTCAGTACAATAAAAGATTCATATGGAAATATATGCAAATTGTCCATATATAAAAATATTCACTATTAAAAGGATTAAGAAAAATTAAACAATAACAAAAATAACAACAAGTTTGATATTCTCTAAATATCCCTCGAATAAAGAAAAACCAATCTTGCGTCCAAAAAGCTTATCTCACCCGAATAGCACGGTCCGCAATCCTTGCCCTATCCAGGGAGGCGGGCGATTGAGTCAATTGAGCCGAGAGAAGCTGACTTACCAGCCCGATCGATTGGTCAAGGTCACCGGCCAACTCATGCAGCCGGGATGCCTCTTCCAGGTGGCCTCTGTTCTCTAACACCTCGGCCACATGCGAGATCAACTGATGGGTGGGCAAACCGAATCGCTCTACGGCGCCTGGCTGTAAGAGTCGGGTGTTTCAATGTGCGGATTGTAATATAGTAGCTAAAGAAACATCACGTTGAAGAAGATCGTCAAAAATGTACTAAAATTTGTGTAGCAGAAACAGGGGAAATTGTTATGTTTATCGGAATAAGTGTGAAATTTAAATTATTATTATTAGTTATTATTCCACTAAAAATAATTCCCATATTAAAATAACAATAAAAAATTATAAGTTATATTAAAATTAACAAATTAACCAACACTGTTATATAACAATCCAATGTTAAGTTTGATAGAACGTTAAATTATTATTGAGTTTTTTCTTTTACATTCCTCATAAGTGACCATTACTTGTCTTTATTTATCATTATTACAACTAGTTATGTCGAGCGCCATACTATAAGTAATAATAAGTATGCACTAAGCGTAGAGCCTGGACAAACAGCAAAGAGACAGAGGACTACCGGTTTCGAGCTATTCAGCTCTCATGAGGTACCCTAGTCTCCCTACTGATAACTGGATTGCAAGTAGTACTTATTAAAACCCCAAACAAATCGTCATAAAAAGTAATTTGAATAGTATAACATCAAAGTTGACAATAAAAGTTGAGAACTATGGTTTGAATCAAAATAATTACCTGAATATTTCCACTTTCATCAACACGTCCCAAAAGTAGTTCGAACTGGAAAGAGAAGAAAAACCGCAGCACTAATGTGAATAAAAACTTTACAAATGAAAAATGGTCAACAGTGGTATAAATCAAGTAGAGTATAGGCTACCTCGCGTGTCTCCAAGGCCAGTTCGGCAACACAGGTGTGAAACGCGTTGTCAGCACCAATGCGCATGTCATTGAGGAAGAAGAAGTAGTTGAGCGCCTCACGGGGATCCGTATTCTCAAACTTGCGTGTGTAGATCATGATCAACCGGGCGAGATTGAGGCGTCGCATACTGGGCGGGTCATCCGCTTGCTTGCTCACTGATGCGTGCAATGGAGAGAGAGAGAATTTATTTCTATAAAGTACTGTATATATACGAACGGATTTAAATAAAAACAACAAAAATAAACATTTCAATATGATACGTGTGTTTCACAATTTCAATCTGCCTCATCATGCAGAATTTATTTCTAGTTAATGTAATTAATTCATTTGTAATTAATATGTTTTATATTAAATTCACAAAAATCAGTCATACAAATACTTTTCTTGTGTAGACAATTCGACTATTATGTTGGTTGGACATAAAATAAATACTATGATATAATACATTACATTCTATCCTAACACAACCTAGAATAGTTTAGAAAACACAATCAAAGCTAGCCTCTTATTCAGAACTAGAAACAAACAAATTCTTAACCGCCTTCTGTGAATTTGAAAGTTTGTTCAGCTTCAAAGTAAGAATCTGTACATTTGTTTTCCTGAAGATAATTTCCCAACCATTTTACAAATTAAACTTAATTAATTAAAAGTGAATTATTATCTCAAAACCGTCAAGACAACGTTACATTATTTCAGAAAGCGCTTTATGAATGATTACTCTAAACAGCGTTTTGATACTTTTATGCTATGGGCGATAGTATCGAATTTGATAAATAATAAAATATTTAAAGTCAATTTTTCAGTAAAGTTTCTGAAACCAACAATATCGCGTAGTTACCGAGCTGTGCCTGTGGGTTGCTAGGCAGCAGGAGTAGATGCCGATCCCTGAGTACAAGGGCGGCGTGAACGGCATGAGATCGTAGAGAATCGAACCTGGAGAGGAAGCCAAGCGCTGCCTCAAACTGTTGAGTGAAGAAAAGCACCTTGAAGAAGAGAAGGGGCTGCTTCCAGGCCTCGAAGTGTGTTTCACCTGTCCAGGTCGAGGTAGCAGGGAAAGAGTAAATCATACTTAGGAAGGTATCGAATAAAGTATATTTGGTATATAATGGTGGGAGATCGAGGTATAAAACGATAACGCGTAGTAGACAACAATAGTGTGCCTGAAGTAATATAAATATGATCACCCCATGTATTCTCAGCCGTAAACCCTTTAAAATTAGAAATATTAATTTTTTAAGTACTTGATTACGGTACCGTATTTAAATTGCAGTTAATTGTAGTGAACAACACATTTTATTATGGAACACTGCACCAATGGTCATATAATTTCGATCTATATTAATAGAATTGCAGAAAATACACCAGCTGCGTACCAACAAACAGAACATAAATATACAAGACGACTAGTAGTTGTAGACAAAAGCTGCCTTTAAGCTTTTCAAACAATGTGAACAGATCAAGAATCAAGGGTGAGGTGGCTCAAAATGGAAAAAAATCACAGTTAAAACACTCAGCATCATAAATTATTGATTCTGATTCATTATTGCATGCAATGTAAATAATTTATCTTTTTTAGAAAAGATTTAATGTTATATTTAAAACAGATACCTAATACGTAATTTACAATTAAGAAAATAAATAACGGAAATTATACTAAGTGATCTAAAAAATAAACTAAGTGAAATAAATAAAATCAGTTAATCAAGATTTAAATAAACCAAAGTTGATTTTTAATGTTTCCTCTAAAGTTTTAGCAACGCCACAACTCTGCTCGCATGTTGCATTAGCAGCACAGATGTATTATATCTAGGAGCAAGGCCCGCTCTACCCACCATAGTCCTCATAGAGCTGCTTCTGCAGTTGGCAGAGTGTAAGCGCATCGTCAGAGCCGGGGTGCACCCCAACCCCAATACCTGACAGCTGCTGCTCCGACCAGGACAATTGGTGCAGCTTGATCCAGAGGAAGTCATCGATACTGGTGGCCACCTCACCGTGGTTATCGGAGGGATCACAGCACCCCACCACGCAGTACACCAGTCTGACTCCGGGGCAAGAGGGGGACGCCAGTATAATAGGTGATCTCAAAATACGGACTGGGTTAATGACCAGACTAAAATCGATAACACTTAATTTTCATAATGCAGTTTTAAAATCTCAGATTGGTTGCATTACAATATAATAGAATCATCGGCCTTGTTTGAAGGTCGGCTAACTGAATGAAATAATTTTATTCTATCTGCGTCCGCGAGAGCTGACCGGCAATTGGCTTGTAAGAGTAAATATAGGACGGTTTACACCTTGTTCGTAACTATTCTTATTATAGCGTTGCTGATATTAATACCTGATTAAAATTTATTAAGGCTACGTTATTTAAATAGAGTAAGTTGTAAATGCAGCTCTGCAGATGAAAAAGGGGAAAGTCAGAGTGTTTTATATAATTATAATCCATATAGTTAATTAGAAGTAACACAGTAATAGCCAACACGAACTGGGCAATACATATCTATCGATACATACTGATTAAATGAAATAGTATGGATAGCTTAAATTAATTAAATAGGCAGGTTAATTACCCAACCCAACATAAAATGTGATAGGCCTATATTACAACCTACTTAAACAATTTATATTATCATGTAAAAAATATTAATGTAAATCAAACGTGTAAATCAAGATCACGGCAAAGTATCATTCCTTGCGCGTTTACTACCAAATCATGACCTGGCTAAGAAAAGAGACTGAGCTTCATGTGAATGACTGGGGATGGAAATGTGAAAACAATGTGTTGAAACCAGTAATATGCTCAAAGAATGCTGCACCAGATAATCTGCTGAAGGTGGTCCACTGCAACTGTACTACAGGCTGTACTACGCAACGCTGCACATGTAGAGGCTATGGATTGCAATGCACAAGTGCCTGTGGACAATGCCAACTAGAATTGTGTAAAAATCCTCATTACATTACCCCAGTAGATCAGGAGAATAATGATAGTGACGATGATGAGTTCTAATACGCAGTAACTGTGAATTGTAACATGTATTGTAAAATATGGTATATGTTCTTAAAATACATGTATTTTGAGCAAATTCTAATTGTTTTACTTTTTAAGATTCTTCATAAAAATCCTAGGGTTTTTAGGACTACTAGTAACATGTCCAATAAAAAATATACACCTATTTGATGCGCCTTTTAGTCGGGTATACACCTAAATTGTTCAGTTACTCTAGGACTTTTACTTTTTGAGATATAGTATACAAATTCAAGGGTTTTTTAAGGAGTTTTGAGGGTTCGCCACTAATAACATCTCCGATGTAAACAATGATGCGCCTATTGGATGCGTCATCATCAAATTAGTGGGGGTAGACACCAAAATTATTGCTCTAAGACGTTTAGTTCTTTAATTATTAATGTTTTTCACAAAAGAGCTTCTGGCCCAAGGTGCATTTATCCGCCATCTTGAAATTATCCAAAATAACCATGTTACCGGGGTCCGATTTTGGCAGATTTTTTTTATGAATACCTTATGACCCAATGAAGTGAATAAAACAAAAAAAGCTTTTGTGTAATTATTTTGGGGTCAAAGCCCATATCGACCCGAATATATTAAAACAAAGATCACGTTTTGGTTATTTGTAATATCACAACAAAATACTGTCGCAAACTAAACAATACATAATAATATCACAATTGTCATTTTAACAACTTATTATTATTTTGTTCATATTATATTTACGAAGACAAAATTTACTGTTATGTAAGTACCAGTCAAATACATTTAAATCAGTGTTTTAGTGACAATTTACCTTTTATAAGGATCTGTTCCATTCTTGACACTTCTCTTGTAGTTGAGCCTCATTTTCGCCTGCAAATCAGCCGGAAGGGTTCTGTCTCCATCGATATACTCTTCTAGAAATTCCGGAAAGTCTCCAAGATTGTTGCTGTGAAATAATAAGAAAGCAATAGTCAAATAATTATGCATGATAAGAAACAAGACTTTGGACGCATTTCGGATGGTAATAACATACAATGTTGAGTTATCCTGCGTCACTCTCTAACATAGCAAAAGCAGATGACATAGACCATGACGGTCAATTGAAAACATTGAAATTAAAAAAAGGTTACCCGGCAGCTTTGGCCATTTCCAAAGCCTCAAGAAGATCTCCACTACGCATGCAGAGGTAAATCATTGGCCAGACGGGTTTGCCCTCGACACTACCGTCCTGCAAAACAGACAAAAATATTACACAGCAATTCAAATTAGGTGATATATCAATATTAAACGCAGCAGATAATATGTTTTAATTGTTTAATATAAAACGGTTTTAAAATTAGTACTATGCAGAAAAAATGGACAGTTTGAACAATCTAGATTTTTTTCTTAATTGTATGACCCCAATTATGCGGAATGGTTTAACCGCTTAATGCGGAAGGTTAAACAGCTCTAAATTAATATGACAAGCAGTAAAAGAGCCGAGGGAAATATATGCATTTACTTTAGTTGTATTTTACTAAAATTAAACATAGATCCTAAAAATAATTTGTCAGGCGGGATAGTAGTTATAATATACTTTAGAAAAGTAAGTTTCTCGCAGGGTGAACAGATATTTTGTTTAATAGTTGTACGTAGATTTACCCTTTACACACAAATACAATAGTTTATAGATTAGAAAATATATTTTTTTAAATGCTTTACTTTCGAAAGATACAATATGGGTGGCTTGGTTTTGGTATTTTATATATAAATACAGATTGAAAACCAGGACATTTCGAGCCAACTCAAACAATATTGTTACTTCTATCAAACATTATAAGCATCGAGACACCACATTCTATTTTCACATAATAACATGAATCTACAGGTAAACTCAATGCATAAGGTACTAGATCAATAAACTATGAAAATTAAAGCAATAATTAGTGGTTGAATTTAACTCTTGCTTGAAAAATGCTCTAACATTTTTAATTCATTATATTTGACTAAAGTCTTTGATGGTATACCATAACATGATGCTGAGGACGAAGATAGTCAAAGATAGATTAGAATTAATTTTAGTAAATTTGAAAATTATCCGTATTAAAGATTTTTATGAAGACTGCTACTGCTAGGCATTGCAATTAGGGGTGTGCGTCATAGAGAACATTGTTTAAACATTTAGTAACCATCATAAGTTCAATAGTATTTAGGATTAAGACAATTTCAACAGCGGGCAGTGTCAACTGTTATTAACAGTTTTTGTTAATTAATTATTTAAATATTAAAATTATTTAGTTTCAATCAATATTGGCACAAACTCTCCTCCATTTTCCGCACGCGAGTCCACCCACCTCGAGAGCCGGCAGCATGTTCTTGGCCGCCGCCAGCCGGATGGTAATAAAGGCCTTGACCAGAGGTCCCGTGCCCGGCCGTCCCCCCAGCCGGGCCTCCCTGGGGTTGGCTTCCACCGCCGCACGCATCAGCAACACCAACTCCGCCTCCAGCTGCTCGATCGCACGGCGCACACAGGCCCGCTCCAGCCGCTGCGAGCACCGCGCCGTCATCACCTCGCCGGGTCGACGGCCACTGGTGCCACCCGAGTGACTAGTTTGGGGAGAATGCCGCGGATAATGAGGCATAGATAATCTTCTGTACTGACGGGTTATATGTTTTGTAGTAGGTGTAACAACTATCAAAAGTGTCTCTTTAAAAGTTTATATTGAAGGATTTTGTGCTGATTTTATATATTAATATACAGCGTTGTACCACGAGGAAAGTCACATATTATGTGCTTATCTTAATAAAATATAAAGTAAGTCAGACAAAAAGCGCTCTTTTTATGTCCAAAATTTTTTCCAATTTATTGTAAATTAATAAACAAACACTAAATTGCAATGAAATTAACTTTCGGTAAGTCGTCGTACACATAGAAGTCTATTTTACTTTATAGTATTATAGCCTTATTTCTAAATCTAATTTTTAATATTTTTCTACTGTATCTCTTCAAGTCAGCTTCTACTTTCGGTCCGTTTTGGTTTTGTGTCCTGGATAATGGCTTTAGTTAACATATAGCCACTAAAGGCATGCCTTAACATCCTCTCATTTCCTAGGCCTATGTTTTAAAGTATCTAATATTGCTATCTTCATATAAATTATAATAATTGAAATAATATATTGGTGGTCGAGCAGAACTCTAGAATTACAATCTCCATTACAATGTGGGGAGGTAGTCTAACTCAATATTAATTGTGCTACGAACCATGAACAATTACGCATTCATAACCGAACATATTATTCTCTTACATTTGGCTACAGCGTAAATAGATTACAGTAGAATTGGCATAGAAAGTGAGCGTTTTCTCAATATTTTCATAAAAACAGTACAAAAACATACAAACAGGCCATGTTTGTTGGTCATTTCTGTTTCATTAATATAGGGGAATGATTTATAAAATATGTATTACAAGCGCAGTAAGAATTTTTATTGTTTTTTTAGTAATTTTATTATGAAAATTGGGTCAATATGTTCACATAGAAAAAATAAATAGAATAGATACATTGAGGTATTTTCAACAACGATGTTTACACAGATAAAAATGAAATACTTCTGTGGGACACGATATTTACCTTGAACTAAATGAAATTTGATCTAAACAAAATTTGTTGTTCTATTTTAATGGTAAAAAATTGATTAGATTTAAATTAAAAGTAAAAAGATAATAATAAAGGATCAGCAAAAGTTATATAGTGACTAATTTAATATTTGGCACAATTATTGTTAAAAATAATAACAAGTAGAATAGTCTCAAACATCTCGAATACATGAATAAAATTGCGAATAGCTAATATCTACACCTACATCTATTGTAAAACAAGATCATTTAATAGGTAATACTTTGTAGGAGTGTCCAAGACAGATTTGTACATAATTTTATTTCTTGGCACTAGACACTGCTCAGTTGTCTTCTGGTATAGCATAATATGTTTCATAACTTGAGTTTGAAAATTTTCTACGATATATTTTTGGCTTTTTAAAAGGAAATTTGATTAACTGTAAACGACTCATTTGAAAATAATAAGCTAATAATTGTTATGTAAAACAATTTATATACATATTTTAATAGTATTGCTAACATGAATTCAATGAATTCTTACAATGAATTACCCCTACAATTAAATTTTTCACAATTACATTGCTTTAAAAAATATATTTAACAATAAAAAACGAGGTCAGATTGAATGCCCTGTTGTTGTTCACCTGTGGCTGGTGGCGGTGTGACGCGGCAGATCAGTCAGACGAGCGATGAGTCGCCAGAATTTGACCACGTCCTCACCGGCCACCGAATCCTGGCCGGAGGGATCCTCGGGGGCCACTGGGGGGGACAGGAGGTCGTGGGAGGAGCCACTGTCCGGGAGGAAGGTGGCGCTCAGGGTGGAGCAGAGGTCCTGGTCTGGGTTGGTGAAGGACACCTGGTCCAGGAGATACTTGTCAACCTGGGGGGAGGGGGGTGTACCACTTGATCAGGTAGGTGTCATACTGGTATAGTCGTGGTTAGTTGTGATGTGTACTTACATAACATACCAATTAATATTAAGAATTTGACATGTTTAGATTATATTCTATAAATGACATGAAGAAATTTAAAGAAAATAATGATTGAATAAATATATAAAATAATTTTTAGATAAAACTTTTCATTTCCAAATTATTAATAAGCGTGAAGCCAATCAATAGCTTCAATATTTCCGTTGTAAGAACACATTTATTATATAAATTGGTCCTTAGACTCCCACATTTCTGTGCGTGTTAAAAACGACTTGAAAATCACTCAAAAAGATGATCTTTCACAGATAAACACCTTAAAAACACACACGTCACTCCATACTATTCCCCCCAGAGCCTCACCTGCTTAGCATAGTAGAGTTCAGTTCTGGTGAGAGCGGTTCTGTTAGGCCCGGGTAGCGTGTCACCCGCGGCCAGCATCACCTCCTGATTGGCTGCAGCTCTCATCTCGGGCAGCTCGGGCCCTCCACCACTCCCCACCAGTGTGCGCAGGATGCGCTGCTTCTCCAGCTCCCACCACTGCTCCACTGCACGCTCACTTCGGTTCTCGCTCTCTTCGAAAGTCTGCAGTCGTGGGAAAATTGAAGGAAGACAGCTATTAAGTGAGTTGGTGCGAATTATCCCGGACTATTTCCCCTTTCAAGAATTATATTAAGAAAATCGAACAATTTCAAGAAATCGATGCAAATGTTTTTCAACTCAAATATATTTCCTACGTTTTATAAAAAAGGATGCAATACATATATTTAAATAGAAAACATGCAGGCCCCACAGCACTTAGCAGTTTGAAAATAGACTTCTTTAAAAAATATGTAAAATAGACATATATTACTTATTTGAGTAATACATATAAATAGACAACCTTCTATTCCTAATAAGAACCATATATACAACAATATGACAGGGCTGCTTATCTTTCTGCAATCATAATGAATGAGATTAGCAAAAAATCTCATAATTGTTCTAGTGACCGCACTGCATATACTAGGGCTACTTAGTAATGATAACAAAATACCTAATAAATTTACATATTCATAAACATAATAGGAAAAATAGGAGGTCTGTGAGGCCTGAACATTATATTTTCTCCATATATATATATATATATTATCATTAATCGACATGCTATAAATAGTTGAAAATGTATCAAACAATGAGATGTGCTATTCACATAATAAAAAACACAGATAAATTATTTTCGATGGTACCTAATCACATATTACTCAGATAAAACAATGTGCTTGTTAATATGACGCTTAATAAAGATAATCAGAATAAATTTAGAATAATCTCAATTGGTATAGACAATTTCTAACTCCTTCAAATAACTAGAAAGATGATTCGTGTATAAATTTTAAAAGCAGTTACAGTCTTTCAAATAAGAATAAAATATAAGTAAGGGAATTTTCATCTATTGAATGTAACAAATGTAAATAATTTCTATATGCTTATTTTCTTATTTAATTAAACATGGCATGATAAAAGAATTATTATTGCTATAATTATAAATGATTACTCTATACCTATATCTTTCCCTCGACATTCTAGCCTTACATTCCTAGAATAAAATACTATCAGTTTACATTTCTCCGCGTCTGTTCAATAGCAGCCAAAAGGACGTTCTCCCGTTCATTCTTAAGAAAAGTTTGAATATCTGTGTCAGGAGCGGATTCCAGAGCATCATAGCTACGCAGAACATTAACAGACTCCAATTTATGAGCCAGAGACGACGGCAGTTCAAAGCCTACTCGACTTCCGAGCAGACGGGCTGCCTTCACGTCATTCTGAGTGCCACGAGTGAACAGGCGTTCTCCTTCTTGGCGCATTTGTTCCAGACTGCGCGTGATTCGCGGGAGTTCGCTCTCACCCTGGATATCAGCAATCATTTGCTCCGCCTGGTGAACAATGTCGTCCAGACCTCCACTATCCATACCGAGATCCATGTTGGTCAGAGGGGCTGAAACAGTGACACGCAGTTGTATTGAAAAAATAGAAGTATACCTAATAATTAATTGATAAAAGATATAAGAAATATTATTAATTAATACATTCTCTAGTGGTTTTCTGTTTCAAAATAATATCTTAAATTAAGCAGTATAATACTTAAACAAATTATTATTAAAATCAATATATTATCACAATTGTTCAAGATTGAAGCAATATATATGGCTACATTGCATAAATATGATTTAAGGTATTATACTTATTATTCCAGTTAGTATGTGATACATTTTAAAAATGTGCAGCTAGTGTTAATTTTAAATAGTTACACTACTAGAAATGTTTCACTAAATGTTAAAGAAATTACCTACTGTTAAGAGGCCCGCAAACTATGAACATTAGACGTTTAGACCCTCTGAATGGTAGGCAAAAATCATTGAACATTAGACATCCTTGACTAAATGGTAGGCACAACAAAAGCCTACCGTTTAGATGTGCTAGACATTAGTCATCTAACATTTATGCTTTTAATGTACCTACAAATATGTATATTTATTATATAAGCTTAAATAATAAACAACTTAACATCTTTGGATAGCAGCTAGTCTGTTTAATGAAGTATGTTCTATCCAACCAATTATACAATTTTTAAACAAATGAGTTAAATCAATGTGTATTGCTTGAAAGGCTATTCCAGATAAGTTACCTATTTAATCATAATTAAGTTATTTACAATCTTTATCAATGAGTTATAAGATTAAAAAAACAAAATACTACTTACTTGTTATTCAGACATTGTCCATTACAAATAGACATGTCTATTGTAAAATTTTCTGCCTACACGATTGTGATGGACAGCAACAGTAAAAAGTTTGATTATTAAAATGTGATGTAATATAACATTTAATTTATTTA
Organism: Coelogynopora nodosa; assembly: GCA_034780555.1. Classification (NCBI taxonomy): domain Eukaryota; kingdom Metazoa; phylum Platyhelminthes; order Proseriata; family Coelogynoporidae; genus Coelogynopora; species Coelogynopora nodosa. The sequence continues at coordinate 18,177 of JAUZND010028604.1, forward strand.
TTCTCGATAACTCAATAATTTTTTTAATCTTATTTATAAACCTGGGTAAAATTGTAATCTTCGCATAACTTTTAAAAGGTTTATATTATGTCACAAGTTTGGAATTATTAGAAAACAGCCTATCTGCCATCTTGATAGAACCAAAACAAAAGTATTATTTTAGTTATGTTTTTTTGTTATATATTACATATTATTATTTTATGTGATTTTTTAATTATATTTATGCATAAATATAATATATTTTACAGTTAAACATTACAAAAATAAAACTATTATCATTATTTAATTGTGAAAATGTTAGCATATAATATATAGATGTTTAATGTACTTTGTAAATAAATGGAATATGGATATAATAGTATCTATTAGAGATATAATTATATATTGCATCAATATGTGCAATCTTCAATTTATGGTTTTACATTAGTAATAATTTTGGTGTATTATCAGAACTGAAATTGTTCCTAAGTGCATATGCTGTAATTCAGAAGACTAGAAAAGATGTGAACTCACAATTAAGTATAGCATATATGATTTATATGAATATGCTGTGCATTGTTGGATAATCAGGATTCCATATACAAAAAAAGGATAGACATGTAAATTATTACCAGTTCTGCAGTGTTTTAAAATGACAGTGTTTTTTAATAGCTTTCCGAATTAGTTTCATGCTGACAATATGTCATATGCATCATAATGCATTGCCTCTATATACTCTTCATTATGCACTTCGCCTCACAGAAGTTATAGTTGAATTAAAGATATATGCAGTTCATTATTGTAATATAATTAATGTCTTGAGCCATAGCTATTATTTTTCAAATAAACATAATGTTTATGATTATTAATTGCATTGCAAGTAGCTTGACATATTTGCTTGCATTTATGATATCCAGAGATGACCTAAAATCACATCACAATAGAAAAGAATACAAGGAAGAAATTTTATATGATTGCAACAATGTGTGACAGAGGGAGGAGTTGATTAACAACAAGTGGGATGTCACATTTCATGTTCATTTAGTAACTTATATATTATTGTTTAAAAAAGTCTAAATATATTTTTGTAAAGTATTTATAAGCATGTAAATAGATAAACATATAACTTGACAAATTTGAATATTATGTATTATGAATTGACAATTCCGAAAATTTACAAATATGTCAATTAAAAAAAAATAGTTATACAAACTCATTAGGGGCTTTTCTGAAATGACATCAAGCTCAATTGGTGGGTGTAAAAATGTGACAAATATAAGTTGCAGATGTGAGTTATTAAATAAAATGTGACATTACATTTTTCTTATTTTTGGCTCTTATATGAAAATAGTGTTAATATAATTGATTTTATACAGATAAATGAAATATTTTAGGTGTAAAAAGTATTAATTACTAGATATGGTTTAACTTGTATTGAGAGCCGAAAATATGTGGTTATAAAAATGTGGTCATTTTGCAAGGGGGTCTCTAAATGTGATTGTGACTAGGGGAAGGGTCATCATTTCAGAACAGCACCTTTAATGTCTTTTAAAATAAATGATCAATGTACTTTTTTGCAAACTGTAGTATAACTATATATGAACTAAGGATATGTCATCCTAAATCTTTAGTGTTAGATTAGATTATTTTTTATTTCAAAACATAAATATGTATTTTAACTGTTTTATGAAAAATTAATATGCACTGGTTGCTTGCAGATGACAGTATATTTGGCACAATATGTTTTTACAATTGAGTGATATTTTAAAAAAATTGGAAAACAAATAATATAATTTTTGTGGAGAAAAATGTTGGTAATTGCTCTGTCATTTCCTTTAGAGTTAGTTATTAGAGTGATAATGTGTGATAAGAGGGTATTTAAAGAGCCTCTTCTAATATTTCAACCAGTATTTAAAAAATTAAAAAGTATATCCCATATACTATGTCTATTAGAGTGTTAATACTCGTGATGTAATATACTTACCTATATAATGTGTTAGGTAGTTTAATATAATATATGAATCCATAGTGATTGTAATATTATTAAGAAGGGTTTATCTAACATGTGTGGAGACTCAGCTTTGTTGAGCATAGAAAAATGACTTTAGTGAGATATATCTACTAATGACTATAAATATATGTATATAAGTATTTTATTTAAAAACCAGTTAGGTTATTATTTTTTTATAAATAGTGATTAAAATATGCATTAAAATCAATGAATTCAATGAACATTATTTTTAATAGTAGCATAATTTTACAATATATATATTTCAATTATGTTTGTTTATAAAAGTACTAATGGCGCCTACCATTTAGTCAAAAATATAAATGTCTAGCAAACCATATTTTAGGCAAATATAGATACCTACCATTTATACTGAAAAATGCTCTAAATGGTAGTTGTGCTTACCATTCACACAGCCAAGTCAATTAAATGGTATTTATCTCAACATCAAGCATTTGTACACTACTAGAAAAATTTGCCAAATGGTAGGTACAAATGCTTAACATTCAGATGCATCTACCATTTAGTCGACTTGGCCGTCTGAATGGTAAGTGTACCTATAATTTAGAGCATTTTTAAGTATAAATGGTAGGCATCTTTATTTGCCTAAATGGTAAGTGCTTTTAAAGGTTAGATGGCAGACATTTGTATTTTTGACTAAATGGTAAGCATTACATAAAATTTAGTTTATATATACAACAATAAAAGGAGAATACATTGGATATTTCATAAACAAGTATATAATAATCCAAAATTATATTTTCCGCTCGAAATTATGTTATAAACAAACATAATTAAAATATATAGTGGATAATGACGTCCCTATTAAAAATAATGTAATGTTTGCTGAACTGATGTTAATGCATATTTTAATTAATATTTGTATAAAAAGAAAGAAAATTGGAATAGTTTTTAAATAAAATACATTCCTCAGACATGATTTTGGTGCTATTTAAAAAATACAGAAATATAACTACCCATGACACTATCCTCGGAGCTAAGACGTGTAATGGCGCAATTTTTTGGACCTTTTACTTTGTCACCATAATGGTGTGCATTATGAGTAACTTATATTTCAGTCCTAGTGTATTTTAAAGGTAAATTACATTGAGGGGTGAAATTTCAACTCGTTTCAACATTAATATTTAAAATGCATTCAAACCGAAATCATCAGTATATAATATATTAACTTTATCATAGACGATGTCTGAACATTTAAAATAGTTGACTAATGATTTTGACTTGACCTTGAGGCCATACTTTATTGTCTGAATAGTGCTGAGACTGGAAAAATTCAAACGGCTGAACTGGGGATCTAAGATATCTCCTATAATACTGAACGTACTTTCAACTTCAGGTCCTAGAAAACATGTAAGCAATGCCAAGGCAGCTTTACATAATGTAGGATATTTATTGTTCATTGAACTGTTCCACCATTCATCAATCCGCTGATTTTCATTTAGATGCAGACATTGCTGTGAAACATTCAAATGAAAATTTCGAACCTCTATTTTAAACATATCTCGATCTGTATCAGAAATAACAGTAGGGATAATTAATGGAATTCGCAACATCAATGACACTGATGTGGTGTGAACCCTCACCCCCTTGGCATTGAATTTTTATTGCAGTTTTGAACGATTCTGAAAAACAATCCATTTGAACTTAAAAAATACGGAAAGATATATCTTGTTAAAGTCATTTATCTACACTCAACAAAGCTGGGTCTCCACACATGTTAGATAAACCCAGCTCAATAATACCTAACACACTACATGTAAATACACTTTACCATGAGTATTAAAACTCTAAAAAAGTAGCTCCCATATCCTATAGTTTTTTTCTAATACTGGTTAAAATATTAGAAGAGGGTCTGTTTTTAAAATTATGTCACACAAAATGATGTCTTTAAATACCCAATATAGTCACACATCATCACTCTATAACTAACTCTCCTGGAAATAATGGACTGATTACAAAAATTTTTGTCTACAAAATTTATATTATTTGTTTTTAAGATAATGATAAATACCACTGAATCATAAAAAAAATAGTGAGCCAAAAGCATCACTGCATATTGATTTTTCATAAAATAGTTAAAATACATATTTATATATATATATAAAAAAAAAGTGACCCTAAAGATTTACGATTACATATAGAAAAAGTATGTCGATATGATTCATTTTAAAAGATGATAAAAGGGGCTGTTTAGAAATGATAAGCATCACACTTTTTAGAGGCTTTTTGACCCCCCTATTACACCTTCCAAAATGATGCCACATTTGGGCATTCCCCCCCCCCCCCTCTGTTAGTAAATAAAATATTATGAGATGTTTTTAAAACAATTTATTTTTGGCTCTCAATACAAATGTACCCATATTTTAATGTACTTTTTATACCTGAAATATATAAATTATCTGTATAAAATCTATTATTTATATTGACACTTTTCATATAATATGCAAAAATAAGGAAAATATGATGTTACATTTCGACTAATACCTCCTTGCAACCCCTATGTTACACTTGTCACATTTTACACCCTCACATGAGCACAACATTAATTAAAAAAACAGCCCCTAATGAGTTTATAACAATTTTTTTAAATCGACATAATATGTAGTCTTTCGAGATTGGCATTTCATAATACATAATAAATATATATAATCTGAATATAAATTAAAAAATTACTTTTAACTTTTAAAAGAATTTGAACAACTTCTGAATTTATTATAATTTTGAAAAATAAGCTTCATTTTGTGTTTATAAGGTAGGCACTTTTCTCTAATGTTTAGTCAAACATTTTTAGTAGTAGTAGTGTACGATTTTCACTATGTTGCGAGAATCTTGGCAAATAAAATATTTATTTAAGTTGTGAGAATCATTCTTGATACTTTAACAAATATGTTATTTGCTGAGAATCATTCTCAGAAGTTAAATAAATCACGAATTCCATGGTAACAGAAATTTAATTCAGAAGGATTTTTAAACTTATATGATAGCTATAATATAAAATTAAAAAAAGTTAACAGAAAAGTTTGAGTCAAATTATGTTTTAAACATTTCAGTCTATAATATGTCATGTTTATATTGGATAAAATTATCTTTGCACTCCATACCAGACATTCAAAGTAAAGTAACAGAACTTCATGAAATGCAACCCCATATGTTGCATTATAAAATTGAATGTAATATTCTCTGAAACTATATGTAACATTTCATTCAATTTTGCTGTATTTATTACTAACACATGGTACTACTTCACAC